>JASSRZ010000014.1:13476926-13493216 GCA_032164315.1 Malacoctenus gilli
CACCCCCCCTCCCCCCCCCCAACCCCCACCCCCCCCCCGTCCCAAACCAAACCAAAAAAAAAAGTTAAGAAAAAAAAAAAAAAAAAAGCACCCCCCTAAATTCCACTGCTACACCGAGGTCACTTACCGGCGAAGCAAACCTGAGAGGGGCTCTCTGTTTCCGGCTCTGAAACACTTTGCCCATTCACACGCGGCTCGCTGTTTGGAATGTGGTGGCCGAAAAAACAACAACAAAAATAAGCATTATGAAATATGGAGTGTGGCTTGGAATTTGATCCTAGTAAAATGTTTGCTGAGTGATGGGATGGAGTCCGGTGCAGTTGCTAATGACTCCAGTAATATTTTAAAAGGGAGGCCTTCCATCCTCAAATAGATGGACAAGCTGATCAATAATTCCGAGCTTCGGCGATGATGACAGTTGGCGGAGTGGGCAAACGGAAATGGTATTTTAGTGATCGAAAAGTCAATTAGCTGCACATAAACGCAAGACGCTAAAAAGCCAAAGCCAAACGGCTGAGAAGCGGGGTGATTGTAACGCGATATGTCCAGAGAATACAGCCGCTTCGAGAGCTTCCACAGAAAGATTCAGCAGCGCTGGTTCCTCAACTGGACTCGACAGACGATTCACACTTTCTCTCCGCAACTTCCGTGGTCATTTCTCCTCGTTTTTTCTGTCTTACAGTTTACTTAATAACATGCTGTCTTTTCACTCCTACTGCAGGTTGTCGTATCGACGACCGTCAATGTGGATGGCCATGTCTTGGCTGTCTCTGACAACATGTTCGTACACAACAATTCCAAGCATGGGCGAAGGGCTCGCAGACTCGACCCTTCAGAAGGTACGCCTCCTTATCTGGAGAATGGTAGGCACATTTTTACATCTTATAATTTGCTACGCTCCTTTTTTTTTTTTCCTCTTTTAGTTTCTTTCAGCCATCCTCCCATCATTTTTCCAGATCACACACCTAGTTGCTTTTAGTTCCTCCGAGTCTTTTGCTCCTCCAACACGCTCATTTTTTGTTTTTGTTTTTTTTAACTCTTTTAGTTGCCTTTTTTTTTTTTGCCTCTCTCATACCTGCTGCTGACGACTTGACTGGAAATAGTGTGCATCGCTCCATGTTTATTACTACAGCCTCGCTTAGGACGATGATCATATTCATGATCTAATTCTTCCAAAAAAAATGTAATACTACTTCCAGTCTCCTAAACGCACCTTCATTTGTCCTAAAAGCCTGTTGTGAAACATGATCAAATTGCTCAAGTATTTGGCAGTGAGGTCAATTTCCTGCCATTGGGTTCTGCAGTGAGAGAGCTGAAAGAGGGGGAGGAAGGAGAAAGACAGAAAGGAGGGGAGGGAGGGAGGGTGGATGGTGTGTGTGTGTGTGCGCGCGCGTGTGTGTGTGTGGGGACGGGCGCTGGTAGTGGGTGGGGTGGAGCGAGGGGATGGGGGGGGGGGCCTATGAGAAAAACAGAACTTACTGTTTTTCTTCCAACTGATTCCATATGATAGACTGATTGCCTTCTCGGCCAAAAGAGTGAAAAGAGGGACCACCAAACCATGGGAAATCTAAAAAGTAAAATGCACTAAACATAACCCTTTGACCCTCAAGGCCTCCGCTCACAGATGGGAGCACACACAGCTGAAACATTGTATGGAAGAAAAAAAGGGGGGAAAGTGAACCGACTTTGGCCAATTGTGCAAATTGCTTATCTTCAGATTTCAAGAGCCAATTATGGCTGGGCAAACAGTTTATATACACCACTGACTAAAACAAGCTTCTCTACACATTAATGGGCATTAATGGTTCTATCACCAAAAGCAAATGTAATGTTTAATACAACAACTACTAATACAGAAAAAAAAGGACTAGACAATTAATATATCTCAGTGCTCTCCAGTCCTAGTGGGGGAAAAAAGCTAATCTATTTGTTTTTGTCTTTATTAATGACTCCTCTACTGGAGAACAAAATCAAATAATTAAAGTCCTGCCCGGAGCACCAAAGTCATTATGTTCGCTGACGTTCTGTTTGTGTGTTTCACGTTTATGACACGATAGGTGTGGATCGCCTAGCAACCAGTTTCTTAATGAGGAGAGCAATTAAAGAGGTTGAGCCCTTGCCTCCATGTTCCCCCACTCCCGTGGGACCCCCTGTGTTTTCTGTGTGTGTGTGTGTTTCCGTGTGTGTGTGTGTGTGTGTGTGTGTGTGTGTGTGTGTGTGTGTGTGTGTGTGTGCTCGTGTGCACGCCCGCTTGTGTTCTTTACAGGTTACCCCAACCCATCCTTTTATTCCTCTCTTCACCACACTCTTCAAAGCAGCAGAGTGACGCCCCGTAAAGCAAGAAAAGAAGCTATTGTCAACCGCCCAGTTGAACATGTCTTTGTCTAATAACTTTAATACACCTTCCCTCTGCTTAACCGTGTGTGCCCTCACAACTTAAGATCCGTTTTATTTTTAATCTCACCCTCCCTCCCTTTCCCTCCCTCACCCAGCGCAGCGCCACAACAAACTAATTTATCATGCATCAACAGCGATCGCTCACTTTGTTTGAGTCACCTTTAACAAACAAAGATGTGACACATGAGGAAAAAAAAGGGGGGGGTCATAAAATGTAATTCTAGCCATGTCCTCCATGCCGCTCTGACAACTCGCAGGCAGACAGACAGCGTGCTTTAAATTAGCAACACATTCTTCCTCAGGAGTTCACTGGGCGAGAAGCCTCAGATATGTGGCTGACTGACTGTGTGGCTGCAACAGAGAGGCATCCTTCCTCACACAGCTCGCACCACACTTGCGCTGGCTTCGCCTCGCATTGATCAAGGGGTGCTGCCCCCTATTGGCCCAGGGGGGGCACAGCCCGGTGGATGACAGGCTGAATCTCGCCATGTGACATTTTTGTTCACTTGTGTGTACTGTCACACAACAAGCATATTATGCATTCAGACACGAATGTGCTTTGTGGCTGCCTGTCACTCAAACATGTATAGATTCAGGCTCAAAGGTGCATAAACATGCTCACAAATAGCTGAGTCTTTCACACACTGCGTCGAACCCCCCCCCCCCACGCAAGCAGACGCACACAAACAGACACACACAGAATCTATCTCTCATTCACACACACATGCACGCGCGCACACACACACACACACACACACACACACACACGTTCCTGAGCTCAGTTCCACCATTATAGAGCCCCAGACAATATAGGAGACTCAGCATAGAGCCTGCAGCGCCTGCCTCATTTGCATGCCAAGTGGCTGTAATGCTGTTAGGGTTTATGCAATAAAGACAAGTGAATCCAGACTGCTGGGCCTAAGAGGAAGAAAGAGAAGGAGAAAAGAAGGGGGGAAAAGGAGAGGAGGAAAGGAGAAAGAGAAGGAGAGAGCACGGGCGAGAGAGGCAGGGTGTGTGTGAGAGAGAGAGAAAGAGAGCGAGGGAGTCAAAGGGAACAGATGGCCCAGGGAGAGGTAAAAGGTATAATCCCATCAGCTGCACTATCAACCGACCATCTGGACATCCCACAGCACAATTACAACACATTTCAGCAGGCAGAACAAAGGACGGCTTCACGGGGCCACATCAGACCTGTTTGAGTGTCACAATACTAGAGCTAGGACCTCCTCCGCTCAGATCTCAGATCAGTTTTGACGTCCGCTACAGCTAACCCTAACCAGAATGGAGAAAGATTAAAACAGATCACAGATCGGCAGCCTGCGTTCAATTTACAGAGCAGGGAGCAATCGGAGAATAAATTCAAGCAGACACCCAGAGTGGGGAGGGTGACAACTCAAGCACAAAACAACCAAAATGAAAAACGGGCATGACGCATGAATTCGAATCGAGTTGATTTCCTCCACTGTAATCCAAAGTTTGCAAAGACTTTGTGATGCAACAGTCAGACGGGCTCTTTGCATCCTCCTCCGTCCACTCCTCGTGATGCCTATCATCTGCTGAGGGGGGCATTGTGCGTGTCTGTCATCAGATCGCCTGCGCTGACTGTGTAATCCACTTCGCCACGGTCCCCATTCAGCACATGCTCCCCTCTCTGTCTGTGCATTGAGACATATGCAAATTTTTAGGCAGAAGGGTGGACGGCTTAGGGCCGCGGTCGCTGCCTCTCCATGGGTCCTTCTGTGTGTGGGAGGGGGCACTGGGATTTCCGAGGTGGTGCGTCTGTGTGTGTGTGTGTGTGTGTGTGTGTGTGTGTGTGTGTGTGTGTGTGTGTGTGTGTGTGTGTGTGTGTGTGTGCGACCGTGTGTGCACGTGCGATTGTGTATGCCTGTCGTGGGTTTCAAACTGCAGCTGCCCCCCAACAGTCACCGTCACCATCAGGCCCTCTCTTGTTGCCTCCGCCTCCTCCTCCTTCCTGCCCCCCTTTCTCTCATCCCCAAAGTCAATTTGTTTACAGTAATTTTGAAGGGTGAATTATTTGCTGTAATCGTCCGCACTGATGAAGGTCAGGCCCTTAGAGGGGGCCCAGCATGCCCATAGAGGGTTGGTCCTCTTTCAGACGCGCTGCTTCGCAATTAAGGAAAGCAAATGTCACTCCTCCAGGCCTCACAAATGAAAATCTGTACGAGGTGATTAGCATGAAGTCAACAGCGCCTGTTAAAGTCAGATTCCCTGTAGTACCAATGTGTGTGTGTGCACTTTATGGGCCGGGAGAGAGAGCAAACATGACCTGAACAGACCCAACAGCAAGGCAAACAAAGGGAGATGTCTTGTCTGAGGTGATCCATACAACAATGGCTGACTGTGATTTACTTACTGGATGGAAAGGATAATGGAGGTTCAGAACGGAGCTTGTAAAGCACAAAAAAAGGAGGGGAAAAAAAGGGAACTTGGAGAAATAGTTGCTCACATTTTGAGGAACAGGAAAACATGCACAATTCATAGTGTGTTAAAAGATATTGATGGAAATAGATTAAATTTGATATTGCTATTTTATGGCGCGCTGTCATGCTATTTCTGTTGTAAACACGGTGTTGTGCTGAACACCATATTAAGGTAATGCATCAAATGACAGTGAATGTGAGGCACCAGATCACTCAAATTAGATTATAATAACAACCCAGACTGTTGATGAATGACGGAGCCACGTAGCAGAAGTCATGCCAGATGAAAAGCATTGCAATAAACAATATGAAATGGATTGAATCGATCACAAAAAGAAAAGGGAAAAAAAAAGAACTAAAGCTGAATAATTCATGAGCACATTTCACGTTATGAAACCTGAAACTACACTCAGTGCTCCTGCACTGTACTGCACATGTAGAACAAAGGTAATGAAATAACGTGAACCAGCAAAGCTTTAGCTTGTCATTTCCACTTTAACAGCCTGTATTCTTGACTCATTTAAGATGTGTTCAACTTTGAAATTTTACTGTACTTGCGGGCGCATGCTTAATCAATTCTGATAGCTACATTTGCCCTGACACATAATTTGCTCCATCAAATCATTTTCCTGGTGAGCCTGGCGTTTAGCCTTTGTGAAGTGGACCATTTGAAGGGTCTGCTTAACTACACCACTCCAGCGCGCTGATAAATGATTTTGATTCTCATGCCTTAAAGGACAAATCCATCATTTTTTTTTTTTCCGGGGGCAATTTCCATGATATGTCTTTGTGAGCGAGACGTAGAGGGCTGGCTGAACCGAGAGGTGGTGCAGTTATGTGTCGGAGTGGAAGGAGACTCGCACCTGAGTGTCGAAGCCTAGGTGCTGAATTTGCTCTTCTCTTTGTCTTGGATAAGCAGCCACCCCATGCATCAAGGCTATCAGCCCCAGTGAGGGATGGACCACTGGAGGAGCCACCGTCATCATCATAGGGGACAACTTCTTCGACGGCCTTCAAGTCGTGTTCGGGACAATGCTTGTATGGAGTGAGGTGAGATATGGATTTTCGGATTTGTCCGTGGCAAATTGCTACATGCTTGTAGTTTTTCATAATGTCCGTTCTGAAATATTCTATAAGTTCAAAAAGTGTTCGAACAAACTGTCCAGCCAGCAGAGATAACAGCACACGCGCTGTAGCTTGTTATTGCAGAGGGGCTCATTAGTTCTTTCTCTGCCTCTGTAATCCAGCTGATAACTCCCCACGCCATCCGGGTCCAGACTCCACCTCGGCACATCCCCGGTGTTGTGGAAGTCACGCTGTCCTACAAGTCCAAGCAGTTCTGCAAAGGTGCCCCTGGGAGATTCGTCTATACTGGTGAGTCAAAACATTTTCTCTCTTCCTCTCTCTCTCTCTCTCTCTCTCTCTCTCTCTCTCTCTCTCTCTCTCTTTTCTGCAGGCTTCTGCTGTACCCTCGCCGCTCCACTTTTCTCCCTCTCTTCTGGACGGAGCCCTCAGCCCCCCAGTCCAGACACTAATAATGAACTAACCAGGGCCCCGCTTGCTGAATGTTAAATGTGCGAGGGCTACACAGCTAGTGAAAAGCTATTTCGCGGAGGGGCTCCTACAAGTGCAACTCGATCCCCCTCTGACCTGCCATCATGCGAGGGCGTTGCCAGACTGTGTTAAACTCACGCTGGCAGGATTCTTCTAGCTCTCTTTATCTGTCCCTCAGTGAGACACACAATGCTTTCCGCTAATTCGCTGATTTTGTAAGCCAAAATTTGGTTTCATTTTTTATGAATCAGATAAGACGTGAAATATCTAGGTTAAGTGCACGAGTACGTCTGAAGTTATCCTCATGTGTGTCCAACGCAAGTTCATCGGAGAGAAAGTACGCCGCGAGACGAGGGAGGTGTGTGTGTGGGCGAGAGAGAGGGAGTGAGTGCGTATGTGTGTGTGCGCGTGTCACACCCTAAGTTAAGGATCTGATTATCTTGGCTAACAGAAGGAAGTGGTGGTCTTATCTGTCATCATTGGTGAGGAGACAGAGGTTGCGGGGGTCAGAGCCTGTCTGACCTGGAAGCCTCTGTCTGTTCCAGCTCTGATGGGCAGAATGAAATGGGGGCACGTCAGAGCACTCTCACTTCCCCCAGTGCTCCCAGGCCTCCAGCACAACCCTGGCCTTGAGCACGGCAAGGCCAGAATTCTGCTCAAGCTGCCCCCCACCACCACCACCACCCCATCCCACCCCACCCCACCCCAAACACACAACTCCACCTCCCGAAATCCCCCTCCAGACCCCTCCATCCTGGGGCAGCTGTTTCTCATCAAGTCCCCCCCCCCCCTCCTTTGCACCCCAAACCACCACCTCCACCACCACCCCCAGCCATCCGTCCCCTTCTCCTCCAACCGTGCAGTCTGGCCCAGCTCTCCTGCATTTAACCTCCCTAGCAGGAGCGGAGCAGAGGCCAACAAGGCACCGGGATAATGAAACAGGAGTGTAGTGTGGCTGCGTAACTGTATGTGTGTCTGCTTGTGTGAGAGTGAGTGAGGGAGAGAAAGTGTGTCCGTGTGTGTGTGTGCGTGTGCGCATGTGTTACTGCACAGCCCTGAGAAGGTGTATAAGTTAAGACATTAATGGCTTCTATAGCACCCTAGTGAAAGTGCCAGGTCCCTTAAGAACAGACCCCATTAGTCACAGAGGCTAAGCGGATTGGGATGATTACCATCAGGTTTTACTGGGGAAACGTGTCCCCTTCTCTCTATCTTTGTTGATTTTTTTCCCCCCATTCTTCCTCTCTGTCTTCCCCGGGTTCCTACTCACTTCCAGTTAGTATAAAGATACAATTACCCCTGGAGGCAACGGTGGTACAATTGATTAGTGCGGTGAATTAAAAGAGAAAGTCACCAATAGACAAGTCCGGCTCCTCTGCTCTGCTATTCCCCGTGTGGCTCACCCTGATTGTACAAGGGTTGACGCTTCGGAGAATGAGACCGTTAAAGGGAGCAGAATGCATACTGCTGGAATTAAGTGCCACTGATTTCATATGTACTGTAATTTCCAGGTAAAAGGATGTTAGCGACTCCGCTCCGACACCAAGAAAACGGAATTGGCTGATGCATCGAGTGCGCGAGAGTGGATCATGTATTTAAGAGTGAAATAGCTCATTTCAGACCGGAGCTTTTCTGTCGGTGTTACGGCACTTGAACAAATGGCACTACATGAGCAAATAGATTTGAAATGACCCGGAGTTACAATAGCAGATTACACGGGCTGAAAAGGGCATGTAGCGACACCGCGCTGTCTAAAAGGCACTGAATGTTCTGGTGTCATATTGGAGAGCACCATGTGCATATCAAAGGTCTGGTTATCAAAGCATATGGCTTCAAGCGTGACTTGAGAGCACGGCTTGAGAGGAGGGCCCTTTTAAGACCCTTTTTTCCCCCCTCTTTTTTCTTTTTTTTTTTTTTCTTCATGTTGACTCTTCTTGCACCACCACCCTAATTGTGGAGATTTAACTCGCTCAATTTAAGAAATTATCACAAATTACTAAGAGTCAACACAGAGGAGACTGCAGTCAATTCGAACAGCAGAGGGACACGTCCTCACTCGGGTTCGCACCCTGGAACGGCTCCAAAACTCACAATCCATTCTCAGAAAGAGAGCACCCTGTAGTGTATGTCAAATAATCCTGTTGGCATTGACTATTGAATGTTTAAAACACTAATGAGACAAACAGACATACCCGGCGACATAAAACTTTACTACGCGGCAGATAAGGGGCTGCTTGAATTGTTTTCTAATTGGCACATTTTTAAAGAAATGACAAGCTGCCTTTCTTTCCAGTTAGTTTACAGTCCAGACCTTTTAGCTTCTCACACAACATTGTCCCTTGGAGCTCGGTCGCTTGTCCTCCGTCTAATCCATGTATTGGTTATCCATTGGTCAGGACAGGGCTGGTAGGACCAACTGTCAGCAAGGTTGTAGAAAATCAAAAGGAGAAAGTCGTGGCCACACCTGAGTCGATACTTTATTATACTTTACACTTTATTAAGCACTAAAAACAGCGAGAGCTGGTTTGATGGAATATTCCTAAACAAAAAGTCTCCATTTTCAGCCTCATTTGCAGCACCGTAACCTTTTTACTGCGTAGTTACAGGAGTGTATGAAGGAGTAAATCATAAATAAAAACTTGAACGTACAATTTATCCAATTTAAGCTCCTAATTGCATCAGAGCTTTTGGTTTTGTATCTTCGCCAAGTTTCCACAAGAGCTCCCCTCCAGGGGCAGCGATGCAGGCCCTTGGTAATATGGTTCTGCAAGCAGTCCTAACACACTCAGCCACTATTTATCCTAATCAGTGACATCCACATAACCAGGATTGCTTAAAATGAACCCCTTCCGCGCCCCAGAAAACGCACATTTACCGGGACCCCATTTGTCATGGGTAAATTGAGGGTCAGTAAACTTCGCCTGTATCCTCCAGTGGGGATCCAGGACATGCATCATAACGTTAGGAGAGAATGATTGGCGAAGGCGAGCTGTCACACATTTGTCAGGGGGAAGGGAACATTATTTGCTAATTTCCCAAGCTGGGCACTGACAGGGTGCTTCGTCTTCAGACCTTTGGTGACCAGCATGGCTTCTCAGCTATTAGTACAAGTCAAGTGTTTTTTTTTTTTTCCCCTCCTGTTTTTTTTTTTCCTCACTGTAAAGCAGCAGTAATAAGAGCCATTCACTCGACCTCACATGATTGTGGCACACTGGGTGAAGGATTTTGGTTGGAGCGGATGCCCCATACAGTGAGCTGCTCTTGCCGGGCTTCAGTTGTGTGGCCAGACAGCCTTGAGGGCTGATGGATCGCAAACTTTCCTCGTCAAGGTGACGCTATCGACTCCACTGCACCAAAATCTGACAAAATGGGTATGAGGCAGTCATTCATCAACATAAGGACAAAGGGGTCATGTGTGCTTCACTCAATACTGGTGGAGATCAAGAAATGTCAACCCTGGAAGAGATGGAAAAGGAAGATGGTGCAGAAGAGGGGTTTCTCTTTAGATATACTTTAAGTTCTATTTCCTTTCACATGCATGTGAAAAACAAACCAAAATCTTGTTTTTTTTTGTCCCATTATGTGCGTGTAAATCAGGTCCAAAGTGAAGCATCCACCTTGTGGAGAAAAAAACCCGCCAGAAATATAAATAGTGTTATCCTGTCCTCAAGTCCAAAATTAAACTCACATCCTGTTCCACTCTTAGAAAGAGGGACAAAATGTTTTGTAGTCTTGGACCCTTCTCTCGCCCACTAGGAAGAAAAAAAAAAAATTAAATAAACAAACACAGACGTCTTTATCAGAGCACATCAGATAGGGCTCTGTGCTGTCCAGCCGGCGAATCGGGGCCTATCCTTATGTCTCTCCTCCGCCCTGCCGTCACTTTGAAGTCCCAGACTCACAGGCTGATCAGATGGAGAGCTTCCTTTTCATTTCCTGTCCTGCAGGGTTGGGTTTGGTACTCGGTTGGTTGCTGGTCAGTGGCGGGGTGTGGCCTACAGCAGAGATACGCTGTAATCGTTGGCTTTCAAGGAGGTATGTAAACAGATCAGCTCTGGAGGAGGATTTACAAACACATATGGAACTCTTGGTATGGGAGATGCATGTTCACAGTTATAAACCCCTCCAAAAGTAGAATTTATTTAAAGAGTAGATTTAAAAAACACACACGCACAATCTTGCTGCAGTATGAGGTACTACAATGAGAGTGGATGACATAGGCATTCATAAATGTCAGCGCCACAGTCAAGTGGGTTGTAACCAGTTGGCACAACAGTTTTAGCATGTGTCAAAGCATGTTATCCACTCGCCGTATCCCCATACCTGCCTGTCTCATTACAACTCTGGTATTTAGCACCAGCTCCACAGGAGTGGAGCAGACACTCGTTGCCAAGTTAGATGGGCCCGGTTTGAAGGCCTTGTGAGCTTGTGTGGAGCGCGACAAGGTTCCACGGAGGAAGGTCCTTGTGTCCAATTAGAGGGCTGACGTGACACGTGCTCGCACTCCCCCACTGTCAGGCAGCTTGTCAGGTAGGCTTTGAGGAGCACACTGTGGCATTATTCCACAGCGTGTTATCAGCAAGTGACCTGTGAAATCCAGCTCCGGGAAATTGATTGAAATAAGTACTTGCAGTTGAGCATGTATTTCCCCCCCATTACATCTCTCCGTGAAATGTATTGTGGTTATCTTTCAAGAGAAAAAATGAAAGTCTGGGTGGGTGTGCGTGCGTGTGTGTGTGTGTGTGTGTGTGTTTTCCCCCCCTCCCAGTAAGGAAAGTATTCATTGATTTAATTTTAATTGGACCCACTTTTTGTCCCACTGTATCGTTAGAGGTCTGTTTTGTAATGGCTCTTAAAATGGATTGTCCTCACTAAGTCACAGCATCAGTCCTCTGCCACAGGAAAGATAGACAGAGGAGGCGGGAAGGGAAAGGGGAGGGGGGGGGGCTCTTGATAGACGAGGATCTCTCCCCTCCTCCTCCTCCTTTTCCCTCCTTTCTCTACCTCCTCTTCTTTGCCCCATTTTCAGTATGATCCACACCCAACGGGCTTTAAAAGAACTCCAGCCCCCCTCGAGCCCCCTCCGCTGCCGCATTTTGATTGAAATTCATCGGCAAGTTTATTGAGAAATGAATGAGGGAGGCAGCGCGGTATTGACTTTGAGAGGAAAACACAACTCATCTTGAATGAGGGGGAAAATGCGGCCGTAATTTAGCCGTCATCGATCTGTGCCCCGTCCATGTATTGATCTTCATTTTACAATATTAATTTGCGCTTGCAATCAGCTGTGAAGGGAACCCATTTGATTTCTGTTGGCCGGTAATGTGTGAAAGTCCGCCGACGTCCTTAGAGAAGTGGCACACATACTTTAGATGTCATCTAAGAGGATTGAACAGGTGTCTTTGGCCCTTTCTAATAATACAGCCGATATGAAGGCAGCCTGAAATTATGGATGTGCAATCTGTAACGTTGCTCCCTTTTAACCGTGTTAATTACATTTTATCTGTTGCAGGAGCAATATCTGCTGGAGACTGTAACTGTCTAGGTTTTTTTTTTTCTTTTTTTCATCTGTATTGGCTCAAAGTTCATGAAATTTCAATGAACATTGATCTGTCTCCATTGATTTATCTTAACTGCAGATCTTTGAAATTTTAATTTCCTGTTCATCTTGAGACTGCTGGAGATGGAATCACTGAGTGATAACTGGCTGCAGTGGATGGAGATGATATGGTCAGTGTTGAAACAGATGAGGTTTGCCTTGCGTGGGTTTGCTGTGAAAACTCAAATTTGACTTGGTTTGGGGTTTTTTTCCATATAAATATATATATGTGGCCTCTACATCTGCATGCATGTTTCCTGTTTTAATACTGGAACAAATCTGTTCTGAGCTGCAGCAGCATGACTTCTGAGTACTTTACCTTCCCCGTACGCACCGTATTCAGTTTTAACTCCTTACAGTTACACCGAGAGGATATTCGCTCTCCGTGCCTCCAGTCGAGCGGGGCTGAATATCGGCAGGAGGCGGTCGTTACGTGTGTTGACGCTGTTGTGAAGTGCATCCATCTAACTGACTGCAGGTGTCTAGAAGGCTTCACTTAGACTGTTTGACAAGTCACAAATGCAATAACACTTGAATGAACTTCTGCCTGTGCTGTTTATCTGTCTCCCCCTTTTCCAACTCCCACTCCACCTCTAATTTGTGTTAAGGGGAAAGAAAAAAATAACTGCTCAATGGTGTAGGAGGAGTGGAGATAAGCTCGAAGCAGTTAAGTATAATTAGCGAAAGTAATAGCTGGCAAATGGCAACAAGGCTAGGTTTTTATCTCCTGGAAAGATAGAGTTATCGTAATAAGCTGTAATGGCTGGCAGGAATGCTAGTACTCTGTACAAGCTCCCATTCAGGCTCATAGACTTAACAAGGAACAATTTCCCTTGAATTTACTGCTTTCCTCAAACATTTCCCCATGTTTATACCCCGATACTGTAAGTCAATACATGTGTTCAATCCACTTTCTATATAGACCGAGGGCACACTGTGGTGTATTGCCATGTAAGCACTTCTGGCTGCCAGCGTCGGCCATGTTACACTGTTCCCGTAGAGCGGTTACTCATGTCCTATTTCTAGAGAACATGGAGAAGGAGCAGCAGACCACACTCGGATGCCATGTACACGCCATCCACTCTACATTTTAAGTGAAGTGGCTGGTCTGAGGCGGGCTGAAGGAGCTCTCGGGGAAAATGTGTTAGTGGCATGAAAGGGCGTCAGATTAAGGCGTCAGATCAAAATAAGATAGGGAAGTGCACATTCCGGGCCGAGGAATTCCACTGAAGGCCTGCCACGGGCGCGCGTGCGCATGCGCCATATTCAAAATTGGAAACGATATGGTCACAGCTGCACACCGAGTCATGCATTCCATTTCTTCATATTCTGAAACATGATCATTCACTCTCTGGAGAGAGAATTACTAAAATATTCATAAAAATGTTCTTCCAAACCTTCATGAGGGACAAGCACACTCTCCTCCAGGCCCGTTTTTATTTTTGCCACTTATCATGTAAATTTTGCTCACACATGGCAATAATTACTTTAAGTTATCGGCAGCTCCGTTCATAATATATTTGCTGTCACTTTGTTGTCTCATTACATTTGCAGGATTTGAATCATCTCGGATATTAACCCATCCTCCTGTATGTAACACAAGGAAGGAAAAAGATATAAGCGCTGTAATTGAACAATACAAGTAACCTGTCTAAATCTGAGCTGAAAATGAGAGAAAATGAAAATTCTATTAGACTCCGATGTCCCCCCCCCACCTCCATGTGCTCTTCATCTCTCCTGAAAAGTATTCAAATGCAAGCCCTGCCTTACCTCCCCGTGTCTCTTTTTCTCTAATTATCCATGAGGTCAGTAAGCAAAATGGGGAAGAAGCCAGGAGATCAATACAAATTATCCCTGAGCAAACCAGTGCTGACAGTTTGAATTGCAGCATATGTTTACCCAAAATCAGGCAATTTATCTTAATATCAGGCGAGTAATGCAGCAGGGGTGAGAGGTCACACAATCTCTCCACCTCATAATTACCCGCCTCTAAAACAGGAAAGTGGTATTGATTGGCCGCGGGCCGGGAAGCGGGCGTGACTGGAACGTGCCAGCGACCCCCCCCCCCTTCCTCCACCCCCTCCACCACAACTCACCCACCCCTATCATACCTCCCCCAGCGCCCCCCCCCACCCCCTACCCCCACCCCCGCACCCCCTCCAACCCCTCCACCTTTCTTGGTCCCTCCTCCCCTCGGCTAGACTCCCCACCCAGCGCAGGATTTATGGGATGTGTGCGGAGGGTTTCATGTTTCCTTGCAGCGATTGAGAAGCGGTACAGGAGGGGTAAGGAGGGGTAAGGAGGGGCGGCGTGCCTTGTCTACACCCCGCCCCCCCCCCGCTCCCTTTTTACCTTATTGTGTTGGAAGGACAAGGGGGACCAAACAAACTGCGGCGTGGATAGAGTCATGCCAGGGCGCCATCAGAGCGACATTCGCTCTTCAGATGCGACTAAAGTTTACGACCCAGTGGGAAGTCGGAACGTAGTGATGTGACAGGGATTTAAAAAGACGCGGGGTGAAGAGGTGGGGGGACGCAGAGGGGCAAAGGCTCCCCGTAAGTGTGTGTGGTGTAAGAAAAAGTAGGAAGCCTCGTCCCGATGACTCTTGTAAAAGCGCCGCGGATGAAAGAAAATCTTTGCCCGAGAGGAAAAATGTGCGCAGCGATGCAATGACTACACACATAACACGTTTATTGTGGAGATTGAATATAAGTGCTCAGTATATATCATCAGCAGCTCTTACAGGATTATTGACATTGTCTGTGTCTGTCTGCACCAGTGTACATGCGATGACTACAAAACTGTCAACTCATCAACTGACAGCACCGTTTAGCGCTAATGCAAGTCTCCATCAGCTGTCAAAAGCATTTGCATGAAATCAATAGCAGATGGCGGTCTGTGTCACCAATTTCATTACGCCGGGGTTGTTACAAAGATCATCTCCATGATAGATGAGATGGCGACATGTCGACATGTGGAGATCATGCCTGACGCTCGGACGGCGACCGCAGAACAGCGAGCCGTGCGCCGAGCGGAGAGCAGAGCGGTCGCGGCGTAGTTTTTTTGTTCGGGTTCCGCCGCGCGTTTTCCTTCCTCCGCAATTTGCCGCATCAAACGGCAGTTTAAAAGCGGTTCTCTGAGGACTCAGGATGTCCTACCCTCCAAATCACATTCATCACAATTCTTGGGTCTGCATTTACAGTAGGGCATCATTATCATTGGAAAGGCACATCAGACAGAACACCTCTCCCAACCCGGGTCCCGTCCTGTACTGTACGTCTCTCCGGCTGTGTTCCCAGCATGCCTGGCGGGTTGTGTAGGCCCCAGCTGAGGCAGAGGACAGGAGAGCGTGATGTATCACCCTGAGAGAGCCCACTGACAGCCTCTGATGATGGATGGCCTGATTATGGAGTGCTTTTTACACATACACAATTTACATCACACTGAGCAGCGGGGTCTGGCAGGGGCTGCCGCGCACATACACTCTCTCAACCGGGCACGTGCACTCGCACTCGCACACACACGCACAAACACACGTACCCTCGTATGAACACATAGACACATGTATGGGACTGCCAGAGTGCATAGATAAGAAGGGGGGTGGAAATAACAAAAGAGAAGGGGCAAATTCCTTGCTACAGCCTTGTCATGTACGATCAATACGGCAGATCAATCCTTTATTAAGGAGAAGATGGCTTTCCCCCACATTCCTAGGCAGACCTTTGTCGTTTCGGGACACATGATGACATGTCAAATCAGATTTCCAGCAGTGCATGTTGTTGTGGCGTGGGGTTTATTCAGGTGGACCTGGCCTATAAGGTCTGAATACTGGGGTATTTGTAAGCGAGATTCTCGCTATCGATTAGCACCCCGCATTGTCCATGCTTGAACACATAATTGCTCCATTTGATCACGGTCGAGCTAGCAATTACTGTATTCGGGTTTTGGCACGAGTGGCGAGTGTGTTCGATTGTATGTACCTGTGTGTGCCAGTACATGACTACTCAGTGTATGCATGAGCAGGTACAGTGTAAGCGTAGCCATAGGGTGTGTGTGTGTGTGTGTGTGTGTGTGTGTGTGTGTGTGTGTGTGTGTGTGTGTGTGTGCCTGTGAAGGCGCTCATGTTTAGAGGAGAGCGAACAAAAGAAAGAACAGGAAACATAAATGTTCGTTTTCCTGCCGTGACTCCTTGGCTTGTGCTTCAGTGGCCTCGCCTGCCAGCCTCTGTGTGTGTGTGTGTGTGTGTGTGTGTGTGTGTGTGTGTGTGTGTGTGGGTGTGTGTGTGTGTGTGTGTGTGTG
>JASSRZ010000014.1:13493316-13545816 GCA_032164315.1 Malacoctenus gilli
GTGTGTGCATGTGTGAATGTGTGTGTGTGTGTGTGTGTGTGTGTGTGTGTGTGTGTGTGCGCGCGTGAGTGTGTGTGTGTGTCTCTGTTTTTCTGTGTGTGTGTGTGTGTGTGCGTGCGTGTGCGTGTGTGTGTGTGTGCGTAGGGGGGGGTTGGACCGGGGGGGTGCGTTTGCTTGCTTTCACATTCTCTGGTGTTCAGCAGGTTCAGCGAGCTGTGCGGTGTTAATGCTGAAATTACATGCTGAGTAATGAGTGATGGGCCAAATTACAGGCTGAACAATGAATAGAGGCAGGCAGCTCTTATTAGTCTCCATAGAAAGCCATTGATTTATGAAGCGCCTTGCTCGGCGGAGTTACTCTCCTGAAAATGATATCTACATTGAGAAGTGATGTTCTCTATTAAGTCGTTCCTTCCCCCTTTACACTGCTCTCCTCCTTCCTCCACCCCCCCCCCGTCTCGCCTCCTCCCCTCCTCTGCCCTCCCAGCCTCCACTTTGGTCCTGCCTATGAGTGTACACATGATTGTTTAGAATCAGGCTGAGCTGTAAGGAAACCTTCAATTACCCATTAGGACTGTCAGACATAAAACGCCCTGCTCTCACCAAAGTCTGGGTTATGATTCATTTACTTTGTGCCTCTGATTCATCGCCCAATATGCCTCATGCCCCAGATTACTATTTGAGGGGTGGGAGAGATTAATGGCTCCATGGGATCTGCTGCCGTATTTCACAGGCCCAGTGTTGCAGTACAGTTGGTGCAGAAGGTTGAAATGACAGCAACTTACACTAGATCAATGTGTGGACAGCCTTTCACAGATTATTAAAGCTCTGTTAGATTAAAAGACCCTCGCTCTGTAGTTTGCTGTAGTCAATATTCTCAAGCAGATCAAAAGGGGGAGGATTCCTCAGACTGATGTAGGTCATCGCGGCTGTTAATGGAATAGCACTCGGTGACACAAGTGTCAGAGGAACCTGTGTCATTTTCCAACGCTTGCCCCCCAGAGCCGCTGATGTTTCATAAAAATTTGTCTGGCCCCTGAGGTTTTTGCGACAAAATTAGGCAATCCGAAATGACTTCTGTTCTGTAAACTCTGATTTCTCAATTAGCCCCCCCCCCACCCCCCCTCACTCAGAATTAGCCCAGGAATTGTTTTCATTTTTGTCCTCTCTCGCTCTCTTCCCAGCCCTCAACGAGCCGACCATCGACTATGGTTTCCAGAGGCTGCAGAAGGTCATCCCCAGACACCCCGGCGATCCTGAGCGGTTACCAAAGGTCAGTCTAGCGCCACTGCCGCACGCGGGAAACGGCGGGCGGCGGCGACATGGAGCCGTCAGGGTTAAAACGTCTCTGGCGCTCTAAACCGTGGCAAACAAAACAACATCACCATCAACATAGAGCACTGTGACCCTCAACAGCTTCGCCTCACATATGTGGCTTAGCCACTAACCAGAGTGGTAATGGTATTGGTTTTGTGTGTGGAGAGAGGCGTAAACTCTCTGTGTGGTAAAATAGCTCAATCAGACGTTTTCCTCTCCAGTAGTCTGTGGAGATGGTAATCTGGTCAGAAACGACGTCTGCACCCTCATTACCCCACTCATGTTTTCCTTTCATTTTCTGCAGCTCGATTTGGTTTAATCTTTTGTTTACAGAACCCTGTGCCGTAAACCCCCTCGTCTTACTGCAGCTAATAGACAAAGACTGCATGTTATTATGCTTTGGCTTTCTTATTGTTTTCTTTTGAACCTGGGTGAAGGAGTTGAAAGCCCCATCAGTTATAGACACACTGTCGTGGCACATAAATAGGCTGCCATATTGAAAAGACCGGAGCCTGAAAACGAAGGTGCGCACGTTGCTTTTCTTGTGAATTTGCCTCCCCTGCAGAAGCTCTTTGATTCTCTCATTCCTCCCCGTTTGATTCTCTCGCTCTTTTCTTTTTTCCTATTGATAAAATCGGACTGTGTTTTCACTAATTGCTACCCTGCCAGTAACCATTTTGATGACTGACGTTCCAGATGTGTCAAGTGTAATAATATGACTGATTAGTGCATTCAAAAGCGCTCGGCACGTAGTAAAGTGGAGGCCACCTCAGAGTTTTAATAATACTGTAAACCCTTTAAAGACCTTATCTATTAAATCCCAGCATGCAACACAGCAATATCATTAATGTCCAACGGACAATTTAATAAAGAACAGACCGCGTGGTAGCTATAGAAGTTTGACCAAAGCGATGTGAAGGAATAGAACATCACAGCGAGTCCCTGGTTCAGTATATGAAGTGTTTCAATTAGACCCGGTCCCTGTGGAGACGGGAAACAACACCGAGACATGAAATGTTACTCTAATTTCAACTGTAAACGCCGACCAAAAGGTAAAGTACACTTTACCTTTAATATCCACATGACTCTCTCCATCTCCGCAGGCGTCACCGGTCAATCTTGCTCCGCTCTCGCTATTTTATAAAGTCACGCGGTGTCTTTGTGAAATCCACATCTCTCCAACGAAGGGAGCAACAATGTTAAACACTGTTTTATTACAGAGAAAACCTCACTTCTTTCCTTGAATAGAAAAGCGTTGTTGGCTGCGAGACAGATTTTGACACTGAACCCAAGATTAGTTTCCTGGGTGTGTGTGTATACTTAATATAGCACGGTCTCCCAGCCTTTGCATGAAACAATCACGGAGTGAGATGAAACCCTGCACTTCCAATAAACAACATAAATATTTGATTTGCTCTCTAATGGACCCAAATATGGGGTTCAGGGGGCATGTAAATGATCCCACCAAGTGATTCGTCATTGTTAAGCTTGCCATCTGAGGGTCAGCTCTCGGGGTCAAAAGCACATTCCCAATAAAACAGCCTGCGGCGCGCTGAAGCTGGCATGTACATTTGGAATGAGAACAGAAACGGCATATAGAGAACAGCCATTACAGGGTGCAGGTGAGGTAGGGAGACTCTATAAAAAGAAGATAAAGCTGGAGGACGCGCGGTGTGCATTAGCAGAAAGGCAAATCGACACCAGGCCCACTCACCGCCTCTACCCCCCCCCCCCCCACCCCCACCCCCACCCCACCCTCCCTCTCATGACTTCACCCTCCAGTTGATAATATTACTGCGCTATTGATTTCCACCAGCCTTCTCCCTGGGACCAGTAAGACACGTGGTAATTGTAAGGAGACAGAAAGCCAATATGGGAGTGCTCATGGATAGCAAGGGATGCACGCTAATATTGTTGCTACACAGAGAAAAAAAGGGGGGAAGCTGCCTCTGATTGAAGTTTACCTCGTAATTCTAAGACAACATCGCAGATGACAGTCTGACCCTGTGGGAGGAGTGGAGATATAAAAATTCAATGCAAAGTCCAGGGTGAATATGAAAGTAATAAGTGTGAGCAGTCAAGTGATGAGAAAGGAGATTGGTTTGCGGGCATCGCGTTAAGTGAAGAGAGACTTTGGAATTCACCCTCCTTTTTAAGATCTTGTTATAAAACAATTTTCTATTCATAATATAAAAAAGACAATTTATAATACCATTTTGTGCCCTCTGGCAGTAATGGACAAATAGACTGGATATCACATTATATCACACTCAATTTCTCTCTTCTGTAACAAATTAGATTCATTATGAAATTAAAAGTGGAAACTCAATATTGTTTTATTATTAAGCTGATTGCTTTGGATTCTTTTCTTTCCTCCCAAAATGAGCATAAGCCCATTCTTTTCCAATTCTTTGTGTAATCCACAAGGAGAAAATATTACAAATGTGTTCATGTCAAGCAATTACCCATGTATTTAAATGAATCTCTCTTCCTGTGCTCTTTGAAGTACCTTCATCTAATGGCCCTATGCTTCTAAATGCATTCATTACCTCAGGCTAGAGCTAACAGAGTAATTGCCTTACAGTTTTATAATGGCATTAGCACTCCAAGCTACATAACCTAGGCCCTCTTTTATTAACTGTGATAATATAAATACAACATCCATGTTAATCTAGTACTCGAGGAATCACATTTGGGCTCTCTCCCACCACATCTCTCCTCATTGTTAGATATTTTTTGTAACACGTCATTTGTTATGACTTCCACTTATTATTTTTTTTCTCTTCGTCTTTCTTTTATTCTTCGCGGCAATAACATAAAACAGCCACTAAATCTGAGGTGATCTGTCATGTGCGCAGGCCCATTTAAACAGTTGCGGAACACGGGACCTTTATGCAAAGCACGGCAAACAATAGAAGAAATCTGTCACGCATTTGTCACAGAACAACAGAAATCATTTGAAGCCTTTAATTGTTTCAATTTAACATGGTGTGTTCTGATATGTCTCCATGACAAGAAAGCCAATTACACTTATGCCGGAGCAGTATTGAGATTTACATGGAAATGCCCTCAGAACACTATTCCGTGCTAATCGTATTCACAGCGTGAGCTGATACGCATGAAAGCGTCTCGTCAGAAGAAAACAAACTTCTTCCTTGATTGGGTGCAGCACTTCTCATCATCCGCGGATATGACTAGGTTGCCACTTAAGCATAGCCCTGCGAGTCAGCTTGGTTAGTTAAGACACCACGTGGTAAACGACAGATTAAGGATGAGAGGCAATATCGTTTTCTCTCCTCCTTTTTTCCAAGCTGTCCTTATGTCACTGCTGCAAAGTACCATATGGACAAGGAGGGAGAGGACGTTTCGCCGAGAATGAAACATGGCTGGCGAACGCGACAGTCTTAATTGCTTTAATTGTTGTTTAAAATTGAGAGCCATGTAGGAGATCTTGAAATATGATAGAATAGATTATTGGTAATTATTAACTGCAGACAAAAAGAAAGAAAACCACTTTATCTCACTCAGCGAGCGAGAGAGAGAAATCTGTTCTGCCTGATGAGAACACATCAAGACAGCTGGTCCTCTCATTTAGTCTACCTGCCTCACGACAACCATAATTCTTTATTTGTATGCAAACTAGATGCATGCAACGTTGAGCATACACACCAATTTCAGAGGTAAATGCCCATTCTAAGAGCCACCCATCCGGTAACTTGGGGTGGATTAAGCGATATGTTTCTATAAGAGAGCATGGCATACGCTGGAAGTGGCTTCTACAGTGATTCATCTTGATAAATCAAGGAGTGTGGTAGATATGCTCCTCAGGATGAAAGGGCCCATACACACACTCCGTACACACTACATACGCTGCGCCTTGGAAATGCAGGCCAAGTCTTGGAGGCCGCTGTTTGAAGGCGCGAAGGCTGTGTTTACATTCATTTACGGCAGCTGCCGTCTTAATCCCACACTGCTATTGCCAAGTGATGGAACACTTCAGACAAATTACCGAGGCCCGCAAAAGAAAACACAGCGAATGTGGGAAGAAAACAAGCGCCATCTGAGATGTTTCTGGTGACAGATTTGCATTGCTTTTAACCAGGGTTCTAACAGCACAGTCGACAAATCTCTGCTCTACAGCAGGTGACAACAAGCGAGCACTTTAAAAAACACACGCGAGAGCCATGTCTGCAACTTGCCTTTGTCAGATTAAATGCACTCTAAAAGGAGGAGAGGGTTTTCATAGAGCATATTGCCTTCTGTATTATAGAAAACAAAGAGAGCAGTCTGGTTGCTTGAGAGGGATTTAATTGTAAGTGCCGAATTCAAAGAGCAGATAAAGACACACAAACGGGCCAAACCCCACCTAGCTGAACGCCCGAAACGGAGTGGGGGGAACAGAATCTGGGGCCAACTCATTTTCAGTGTTAAGAGCCAAAGCAACACAGCTAATCCGCATTGTCAAGCGGGGGCAAGCATGCAGACATGGATAAGACCACATCCTGAGCATCCGTGTCCCCAAGGCACAAGCACCCAGCTCTTGCTGGATGGGAAGTCATTTGTGAAGTCCTTTGCAACAGCCAGTCAAAGAGGTTAATTGAAAAATTCCTTAATGTCATTACAACAGAACTAGATTAACCCAGAGCTAATTCACTTTATTGTTCTGAAGAGAGGGGACTCAGCGTTGAACTACAGAGCAAACGTGAAGCCCAGAATCAGGGGTGAGGTGTTGTTTTTAAAGGACTATGCCAGTTTAATTAAGATAGGGAACATTATTCACTGCTCTGCATGGATGGAAGGAGCAAAATGGTAGCGCCGTATAAATGCAGCTCTGGTGCCTCTTAAATCAAGGTGGCTTTTATTTAGGCCGCCTGAATATGTAAACATTGCCGAAGCTCTCGGCGACCCTGCTGCGTAATGTTGCTTTTGATACTGTTTGTTACTGTACCGAACGGACGGCCGGGAAGGGGGGGGGGGAGGTCTCACGCATCACCTCCGCGGGTCCTAACATTTACTCTCTCCGCTTCCCTCATCAGGAGGTGCTACTGAAGAGGGCGGCTGATCTGGTGGAAGCCCTGTATGGAATGCCCCACAACAATCAGGTCGGCATCCGCGGCGGCCGCCGCTTTCTCCCGCTTGCTCTGTAGCGCGGCTCACTAAGAGACCAATGAAAACTCACTGGTAGCAACACCAAAGGCTGCTCTCGCCACTATATCTGGAACAATGTAGGCTACATGTAGCGCGAGTTAACCATATAGCCACGAACCATGCATCAAAGTGAAAGCGCTGCTATAAAAAAAACATAAATAACAAAACCTCTGCCTTTCCCCGCGCTTCTCAGGAGATCATTCTGAAGAGGGCAGCTGACATCGCCGAGGCCCTGTACAGCGTTCCCCGCAACCACAACCAGATCCCCTCTCTCGCCAACACAGCCTCCCACGGCATGATGGGAGTCAACTCCTTCAGCAGCCAACTAGCAGTCAATGTGTCTGAGTCACAAGGGAACGACCAAGGTATGTGATTTAGGGTATGGCTCCATAACTCGGGTTTTTTTTTTTTTTTTTTTTTCCCCTCCTCCGGTGTGAGGTGCAGAGTCCTGCACAGGGGTCCTTCGGGGGACTCGGGGGGCATTGCAGCGAAATGAGAAATAGTTTAAATTTTCTTCTTTTTTTTTCTTAACTCATTAAAATAGGAAAATTGATAGACGTTATGTTTTTGAACAGTGAACCTACTGGCCACGTCCTCATAGGCCGTTAAAGGGGGCCAATTAAGTACCAGCTTCTCCTCTTATTAAACTGACATCTGCAGAGTGCGCCGATATAAAAACGCTTGATTGCGGCAGTAAATTCCCTCTGTCATTTACTGTAATCAGCGGACATTTTTCTTGTAAATACTACACAGAAGGAAAGAAAGAAAAAGAAAATGAATGAATATCCCTTTCCATCTCCCACCCGTGCGATTCAGTGGGCTACAGCCGGAACACCAGCAGCGTGTCCCCCCGGGGCTACATCTCCAGCAGCACCCCACAGCAGTCGAGCTACAACACCGTCAGCAACAGCATGAATGGCTACGGCAATGCCGGTATGAACCTGGGAGTGCCAAGCTCCCCTGGGTTCCTCAACGGATCCTCTGCCAACTCCCCATATGGAAGTGAGTAGCTTGCCACTATCGCACGCTGTAGTAGCACTAAGCTGCTGCTGATTTAATTCCAGCTCCCACATTCGTTTTCACTTCAATGAATCATTTCTGACGGAAGGGGGGGGGGGGGGTTATAATATTATTGATGGTGATAATTTATTACTCTTCACTCAAAGGGGCTTGTTCCGTTTTCGTACGTCGAAGAGCACACGTGTAGCGCGGGATCCAAGAAAAAAAATATTCATTTCTATGTGTACTTCACCTTGTGCCACCTGTATTTGTTCAACCGGACAAGATGTTGATGGTAGGGGCCTGTGAGTACTGATCATGTATCCCCCCTGGCAGTAATAGTATCCCAGCCTTACCTTAACTGCCCTCTCCCTCTCGAGCACTACTCACAGCACGTTCTCACTCTCGCCCTCGCTCTCCTTCCCTCTCCTTCCCTATCGCCTCTGCAGTTAAACAAAAGAGCGCCTTCGCCCCTGTGGTCCGACCCCAGGCCTCCCCACCCCCCTCCTGCACCAGCGCCAACGGCAACGGACTGCAAGGTGAGCCCCCCTCACCCCCTCATCCCTTCCCCACGGACTACTGGTCAGATACCGCTGCTCAGGCCTCTGTCCGGTTTGGTGAGGGATTAATCATTACAAATATATGCATTTTGACAGGCCAATTTACACCTTTCAGTTCACATTCAAATACACACGCACGCACGCACGCAAACACACACACGCACACGCACACACACACACACCGTCATCTTGTGTCTGTGCAAACACAATGTACATCCTTGTTGCCCTTTCATACAAATGATCCCCTCCGATGTCGCAGGAAAAGACCTTCCCCGAATTGTTTTAGTAATTATGTTTATTAGGTTTTGTGCATGTGTCATGACCAACATGATTGCTTTGAAAACAAGCTTAGCCGTAGCGTGTGCCCCAAGATTAATAACATTGGGCTTAATGAAGTGGGAAATTAAAGTTCATCTTGCTACACGTTCATACTTATTAATACATGTTGTGCAGAAATTAATGAGCAATGCCTTGCCATCATCTGCGCTGGCAAACTTAAAAGCATTTCAACCATGACTCTACAAATATACTCAGAGCAATATAATAATATATCATCCCAGCACTTCACTAGTCGCCTAATTGTTAAAACGTGTGAAAGTACTGAATATATAAACTCTCAGGGTGAGGTACAGTTGCTAATGATATCCTCAGCAGATGGTGTTGGTAAAATATCGGAAGCTACCTTTGATCTTGCCTAATCTCTCTTGGATAATGACGCAGAGGCACAACTTGGGGAACGTGGAAATGTAGGACTAATGTGCTGTTCAGCGCTGGAGAGTCAAGGATAAAGAGATGAGAAGGGAGGGATGGGGGGGGGGGGACGGAACGGAACGGAAGGCAGGCGATAGGAGCGAATCTGAGGGGAGTCTGAGGAGTGTCTCGTACTGTAGCATTGTGGCATTGTGGGAAGTGACCGTGTTGTTGCTCTGCCGTCACCACGGCCGCGTCTCCGGGGAGTCTGGGCCACTGTTTGCCATTACCCCAACGCCAGGAGAAATATCACACATAGCAGGACTGGCATGCTGGGGGCTGAAATGTCAGAGCAGGAGGGAGGTTTTCAAACTCTCCCCGTCAGGAGGACGTGCAGCAGCAGGCTGGCCGACACGGCAAACACTCACAGGCACATACGCAAACAGGCACATTAAGGCATACATTCACGCACTCGTGCACTGTCAGATGGCTGGACTCCCACACACACGCACACACACACACACACCCACACACACACATGCACACACACACACTAACATGCATGCAATGAATGAGATTAATTCAATAATTTTCAAAAATATTTCCCGCACCTGTGTCAGTCAAATGAAGTAATGTCTGTTTCTGTCTCTCTTTCTGTGTCGTCCTCA
Organism: Malacoctenus gilli; assembly: GCA_032164315.1. Classification (NCBI taxonomy): domain Eukaryota; kingdom Metazoa; phylum Chordata; class Actinopteri; order Blenniiformes; family Labrisomidae; genus Malacoctenus; species Malacoctenus gilli. The sequence goes on from JASSRZ010000014.1 coordinate 13,502,699, forward strand.
GCCATGTCCGGCCTGGTTGTCCCACCAATGTAAATGCACTTTCGTCCTCTCAAGCACCAGTCTACACACTACCACTTCACAGGACACCCCCTCAGCACACTGCAAAATGCTGGTGTAATGTATAGTCAACCGCTTGTTCTGTTTTTAAAGACAAAGAGAGAAAAAAGAGAGAGAGAGAGAGAGAGAGAGAGAGAAAAGAAACAGGTGATCTTTTTTTTTCCCTTTTTAATGACTTTCACAAACCCGCAGAAAAAAAGGAGGATTTCGCGAAGGAACGATTTTTTTTTTTTTCTGTGGGATTTTTTTTTTCCCAGTTTTTTCTTTTTCTTTTTTCTTTCCTCATTTTGTCACCCTCGACGAGGACACGGGATGATGAAGGGTTTATTTTGTATACCGGTCGGGTTGCGCTTCGGCCTCGGACACGTCCAATCAGCCACACACTCAATACTGGAAGGGACTCTGTGGACTCACCATCTGGTTGTAAAGTAAAAACACTGATGTACAGTAACATTTGCCAATGAACTTGTTTGCCTCAGAAATCGTTTTTTCTGTTTCAACTCTCTTTTAATAGATTCACAACAGTTGTGTGTCTTTATAATGTGACTTTTTGTATTTTTATGTGTGAGAAGAATACACAGGGGCCAAGACAGTTTGAATTTCAACTGGAAAAATATATGAGATATATAATGTAGAAAAATTGATCATAAAAGTACAAACAAATGCGAGTTAAAAAAAAAATAACAACAAGAGAAAACAAGCAAAAACAGGGCGGGGCTGGGTGGGTAAGGTTGTATCATGTTTCATTCCTGCATTTTAACTTAAATTTTGTAATTTATTGTAGCTAGAAATCATCTTCAAAAGGAAAAAAAAAGGAAAAAAAAATCCTCTTTGATTCAACAAGCACACTGACGTGTACAAAACACTGCTGTGTTGATGAATATGATGTACTTCCATGTCTAGAGCTTCCTTTTAAGCAAGTGTGTTTTGCCATGTTTTTCAACTTTTTTGCTAGCACTGTATATTAATGCATTCCTAGGCTACTGTGAAGTCTGTTTCTTGTTGATGAGGAGCAGTCTCCCCCTTCTAGCTCCAACTCCCCCTATGTGTTTTATATGTGGTTAAAAATTGTAGACTATTGTGATATTGCCAAACTTGTGCTAAATATTTATACATCTGTCTTTTTCATGTTCTTTTAGACCAACAAAAAATGTTTAAAAAACAAAATTAAAACCCATTGAGAATGTAGGATTATAGTAGTTCATTGTCATCTTTCTGTTCAAACACACACTTGCGCTCACTGAGGGAAATTTTGTAACATATCAACTATAAATAATGTATTTATCTCTGAAATTTTGTATATTGCTTTTCATTATGTATGTATTAATCGTCATGCCCTTAATATAGTGATGCAGCACAGATAATTCAGCCAAGAACTGTTGCCTTCATTTGTTCTTTTCTTTTTGTATTTGATGAAATGCAATGTGCATATATTTCATGTGTATCCTCCGAAATTTGTGTTACTCCGTCGAGACTCTCTGTCCATTTTTTAAAGGGGAAGTCAAACTTCATTGTTTATTTTTATATTGATTTTAAATTATCTATACAGACCATTTTGGAGAAAACTTTGTTGGTTGTATTGTCAAATAAATTGTTTGTGACCCATATGATAGTTGTTAAGATCCAATAGAGACTAATGTGCATGAGGGACAACCTTGGAGATAAAAAAAACACTCCATTTGTGGTTGTATTTTTTTCTGTTTTGTAGACTGTATAGAAGTCATTTTTACTCACCACTTATGACTCTGCCACATAGCTTACATGTGTTTACAGGGAAGAAAATTTAAAAATGTCAACATTTGGAATGGAAACAGAAATGAATAAGTGATGTTTTATTAAAAATTTTCAGTAAAAACACAATAGCTCCTCAACTGTGGACTTCTTCAGCTTTGAGTACAGTTTGGCTGGCAGACAAACTGACAATCAGGAACAAGGAACAAGGAAAAGGAAAAGGAAAAAAAAACGAGAGACAGTAGAAAAACGTCCGAGGACAAACCTGTGATCCGTCTGTAAGATGTAGTGTTTTTAGACATTGCTATAGAGATAACTGTTTGAAACCTGTGGAAAAAAGTGTAACATCTATAAAAGATGAAAACTGCTCTTTTACTCATATTCTTTCAGCGAAACACTCTGACATTGTGACATATTCCTACTGGTCTTTGTATCGGCACATCCTGCATCTGTGGTGCTTCAAAGGTTCATTGTAGTCATTCATAAACAGTGCAAGCTTTTTATTCAAAGCACCCCAAATGGGGCTCATTCAAATCCCTCATTTCATTGCATTAAGCCACCTAGTTAATAAAGAATCAATACATTGAAAGAGCAAGGTTATCCTTTGTCTATAAGGGCTGGTATCGTTTTGAACCTCTTATAGTTTGAGCGCTGAAAGGGGGGCCATGCTGAAATCTATACTCATCAAGTGGGTCAAACAGAAGGATAGAAGTGTTTGAGGGAAGAATGGCGCTTCTCCTTAAAAACAACTGAGCATCTTATCTGGCATCCTGAGTGGTCGCTGAGTGCAGGTCACAAAATGTCAATTTCTCATCAAGGCAACATTGTCCGAGGCCACCTCTGCCTTTAATGCACAATTAAACGGCGGCAACCTGAGCGGCAATCAGCATATCGCGGCTTATTATGTCAGCCGGCATGCAAAGATCTCCCGGCGCCGGCGATAGTCCAGGAGCTGCTGATAGCGCAAAGGACAGATACACTCAAAAGAGCGATTTAATTTTCAGCTGCCGTGCGCTTCAAATCATTCCCTCGATAATCCAGCGCGCCTGATAACAACGGCCACACATCTGCCTCCTGACGTTGCATTATCTGTTTCGGATACGCCGACACGGGTCGGGCCCCGCCCCGCCCCGGCCGCCCGCCCGCCCGTTCACTTCTGTCTCTATCGCTCAGCAAGAAAAAATAAATAAAAAAAAACCAACGTTAAAAAAGGAAAAGTTGGACCGAGTGCCTCGACGTTTATCAACGAAACAAAACGGACCGAGCAGTTTGGGAGACGCAGGGAGAGACAGAAGCATCGGGAGGATAAAAGTGCAATAAAGACAAACGACAAGTTTGCTCGGTCGTTGCCCGTTTTAAGAGCCCCGGAGCCTGGCAGGCACGCTGGAGGTACAGTGTATTGTCTCAGCAGGTTCCCCTGTACCCAACAATCAGCTCTGCCACACCATTCAATCATCGTGAGAGCCTCTTTTATTGGAGAACCCTAATGGCCACCCTCCACCATGATCTTAATGTGTGCATTAAATATTTATAAATCCTGGGTCAATAATGCCCCATAACCAGAGCCTGACAGACCCCCACCATACCATGTGGCTGCCTCCCTCTCAAACACAGGCAGAGGTCACGGGGTCGCGCAATCAAAAGGGAGCGAGGCGCGCCGCATCCATATGTTGCCACTCTTATCAAGACTTTCCTCAGTACTGGTTATCTGTCAAAGGAAAGAAATATTGAAAGCAATATCGATCTTAACTAGCCTCGCGTTGCCGAGGGCCACTTTTCAAACATCTGCTCATGCATTGTTATATTTCAGAAATAAAAAAAAAAAGGAAAAAAAAAAACAAAAAAAACCCCTCCTCTCAATAATATAAAGCCCGAGCGGTAATATCGAACATCTCTGTGTGACGCGGGCAAACCCGAGCGTGACTAACAGCGGCGTTATTAACAAGCTTCACTGGAGAATTTTCAAAGTTGATCCATAGGTAATGGATATTTCTTCATTAGAGGCGGCGGTGTAATCGTGCGCCCTGGCATCTACATGGGTGACTCTGCTCCTTTTTTTTTCTTTTTTAACGTGACCACATCCTGGCCCCGCTCCTGTGCTGTTCAGGTGAAAGATTGCGCTCCGGTGATAGCGCGCACAAAAGGGTGGCCGGACAATGAGCCAGTCAATGGAGAGCTCCAGTTGAAAGAGCCACAATGGCCGTGCATGCTGGGAATTGGGCTGGATGATATAAAGGAATGAAACCTTCATTGAGGCCATGGAGGACAAGCATTCAGAAAAGAGGTTTTGTTTGCTCTTTATCAATCGGCCGTTTCCCATGAGAAAAAACAATTCAAACTGACCTTAAAAAGAGAATATTACCTTACGCATCCACTCCCTATGTGGCGCTTTTGGAGGGGCCCATATGTAGACTTTTAATGGCATTATCACCAGCTGAGGCGATTGCGCCGTCATGTACAGTATCGAGGGCGGGCAGGGAAACTGAAAGGTGGACGATAGTTTATCTTCTCTCCTCGATGGGCAGTGCTGAGAAGTACTTTTTAAGGATTTGCTCTTGGACAGACAGGATTTGTCCAACCGCTGAGTGATGTGTTTTTGTACGAGGGAGAAAAAAAAAGAGAGAAACGAACCGACTGCAAACTCTCGTGAAGTTTCCGCGCGAGCGCGGTGCCGCTTCTGTGACTCATAAAAAACCCGCACCGCCAGAGATCATAACTTTGAGACGACAATGAGTCAAAACAGGAAGTCTGACCTTTTCTTCTTTTTAGGTAACAACTCAACGTTTGAATCAGAAAATGGGGATTTTGACCCCCCCCCCCCTCTCTCTCTCTCTTCCTCCCCCTCTTCCACTTTTTTTTTAAACAGTCCCACATTAACACAGTCTCCTGCCTGCGAATCTGTACATCAGATACGACGCTGCTCCCCTGCTACTGTAAACTGGGAGTCAGCTTTGCAAGGAAAACTCCAGATCCTCGCAAAAGATTTCCACTTCACTCGCCGCCGTCAAGAAGGATGAGCAAAGTATCCCAGTGCTTCAAAATCCATTAAACTTGTATTTGGGTGTCATTTGATACTTCATCAATGTTTCAGTGCATTTGAAACCCACAAATGCAGGATTTACCCCTGGTAGAAATACGGTATTCACCCTATTTTTCGACGATGAACTTCGCTTTTGCCAAAAAAAAAAAAAAAAAGTGACACGGTGAAGATTGCTGGGCCAGGGAGTGCCAGGCTACCGTGATAAAATAATATCACTTGAACTGTATTTTCTGCCACAGTCTCAACCACATAGAGCTCCTTTCATACTCCTCCTCTGTAGTGCTTTGTCCAGTAGTTCTGGATATGATATCATCTATTAATAATGTATTGGCAATGGATTACATAAAAAGGGAGCAGAAATAACATCCAATATTCATGCCCCCTGAGCTTGACTGTGTCCAATCCGTTTGGCCCATAAAACCTTAGCCCCATTTCCATATCCGCTGTGGGTCACAACAGGTCCGCCGCACAAAGGCTCACAGAACAGCTCAACTCAGGAAAAGGGCAGTAAAAATCGGGTGGATTTCTGAACCCTTATGAAACAGCCCCCCTTTGGAAAAAAAAAAGAGAGAGAGAGAGCGAGAGAGAGAGAGAAAGAGAGAGCGAGAGAGAGTGAAAAAGCCCTTTTCCGATTTCAGCGCCTGTGAAAAACCTGGTACTGTATTTCCCTCTTTAATTGTGCCACTTGAGAAATTGACGTGCCTCTGAAACATGGCATGAATCTCACAGTTATTGCAGTCCCCTTGGCAGGGAATGTTGATACAACATCTGCATGCTATAGAAAGTAATGGAAGTAGCAGAGGTGGCAGCTGCAACTCTACAGGAAGTGTGCCATTTTCAGGCAGCGCTGCTGTGAGAACCACTAACTGCCAGCCTGGTCTTGCAGGCGGCTCTGATTGCCAGGACACTATGACAAACACGCAGGGGCTGGGAGTGTTGCATCCTGGGGGATGACAGCTTCTGTTTGATTGTCAATAAGGCTCATTAGCAGAAAAAATGGAGAATGCGAAAAGAGATTAAATGGCTTGAGACTGGGTCCCCCTCATGTTTCATTATGGAGGATTTATCAGAGCCTTTATTTCATCAATTCCACCAAAAGAGAAAAATAATCACTTACTGCCTCGATTCGAAGAGCAAAAACTGCGGCTGAATATATAGATGTGATTTTTTTTCCCCCCCTCCGTTTTTTGTTTTTTTTCCCCCGAAAACAACGCGTTTGAGATTTTGCGAGGAGCAACAAGCGGCCAACAAATGCTAATCGAGGCCCTTTAAACATCACTCACACCTTACATAAAGCCCTCTCCTCCCGCTCGGAGCGACTCTCATCTTAAGAACAGTGGCGGATGTTTCCCTCCATCTTAGAGGAGGAGCGGCCAACAAAGCAGCGTGTAAGGGCCTTTCCCCGAAGAGTCCTTGTCACGCCGCGCCAAACCTCTGTGATTATCGTTGTTTTTGCAGAGAGTGTCCACGCCTGCCAATACCGCTGTTCCATAAATGAATTTGGCCCCTCGTCAACGAATTACCTAACACGCAGAACTGTGTATGTGTCACATCCAATTCCAACTCACCGGCTTTGGTGGTGTGTGTCAGCTGGAGGACTTAATCATCAATCGTCAATCATAATAAGCGTAGCACATTGATAGGGATTCGTTCTTTTATTTTTTTTTTCTCCCCCCCCCTTTCCTCCTACTTCCTACACAGTTAACTAAAGCGTAAAGGGAGAAGTTAAAACTGACCTTGTTAAATTGGGACCACAATTTATATTCCTAATTTAGTGTATGGATTAATTAGTCTTGGCAAGTGTGTGTATCGGTTTCCATGTGGCGGAGCTTAGGCGCCGTATCCACTTGATCAAATCATTGCTCACTTTCATAAGGAAACTCTGGAATGATATCTATCAGTCTTATCTTGATGTTTTTCGCTCAGAACGGGCTTTGCATATTTTCCGCCGCGTACTTTTAATTAATACTTAATTGGCCAGTTAATAAAAAGGACTTTCCCGGCATTAGTCGCTAATCAATAACCCCCATCTCGCGTCATACAAAATTAATCACTGCGACCTGTTATCAGGCTTTAATGCGAGCGTACACATGTTACGTGCAAACTGGCAGGGGCTGCGTTTCTGCGCGACGGCTCAGGAATCTGGCTCATATTTTCCCTCTCCCTGATCCAATGCACTCCTCTCCCCCGTCATATATAGATCGGAGTCTGCAGGGGCCAGAGGCGCTGACAGAGCCCAGATGCTCCCAGTCTGTCTGGGGGACTGGGGAGACTGGTGCCATGGGGTCCTGGAGCCTCTGAAGTGCCGCCCCTCCGTCAACATGACCAAGGCTAGACCTGCACTTTCTCCAGCCCGAGACACTCTCCTTACCACGCTGACAAGCGCGCTGCACAGTCACAGATTGATACACGCAGGGATACACACACACACACACACACACACGGACGCAGGCACCCGCTCTCACGTAATGTATGGCCGTTCATCAGCCGGTCCTAATTAGAGACCCCCAGACCAGCGCTCGAGTTCACGGGGTTACAATGACACGCTGATACAAGGTTACCAGCGCAACACACGTCCGCACGCTGATCTCTCGCAGGGTTTCTTTTCACTCTCTCAACTGTCCTAAAAAAAAACTTGCCCGTGTCAAAGGGAGCTCCTTTGTTCCAACAAAGAAGAAACAAAAATAATAATATTACAACAACACCAACAACAACAACAAAAAAGTGTCTGGCACCATGTGAATCCTCTGTCCTCCTGCTTTCCCTCTCAAAACACAAAGATCATTACAAGAGCATCAAAGTATGCCATGATGGAAATGATGTTTCTCTTTGTAGTGGCGGCGTCGCATGGAGTGTGTTGGTATTAGATGCTGCTGTGGCAGCTGTCGTGGCTGGCTGCGCGGTGCCTCGGTGTCAGGGCCTCGGAGGCCAGGCTGTCCCGGCAGACAGACAGAGGGGGGAGGAAACCTGATAGCGCAGCCAAGCCCCCAGTCTAATGTCTGCCTATCCAGTTATCTGTCCCCGGGTCTATCTCTACTGACTGACTGTTGGACATTGCCTATCTGCATGCCGGATACTCCTTTGGCTTCCCTGCAACGGCGCGCTGCTCGCAGCTGACTTAATACCTTCCCAAAAAGTTTGCGCTGCTCCTTGTTTGGGGGGCGCACAAACTTCTCCCAAAGAATAAAAGCGGCTATTTGTGAACCACTGATGTGGCTGCGGGATTAACTTGCGCAGGGGTCCCCGCTAAGCTCGAGACCCGTACCGAGGGGGTGCGGGTTTGTGATAACATTAGAATTATGAGCCGACATGTATGAGGAGTCGAGATGGAGGCGCGGAGTGTGTTTGTATTTGATGTGGGGGCAGAAAATTGTTCTATAATGAGGAGGGGTGCCAGGATATGAGATGGGAAGTAGGGAGTTGGAGACAGGATATAAGTTATGAGAAGGAAAGTAATGTTCGGAAATGCAGAGGGCTGTTGTTGTGGCTGTATAAGCTAAAATGCATCTTACTACCGTCGCCCATGATTAATACAGCGCGGACAGGTCAGAACCCCCGTCTAACGCGGCCGATGCCACCAACCACATCCTGGCTCGTTCCGGGGCTCCAATGAGTGTGTGTGCTGTACGTGCGGGAAAGTGTGCGGGTGCGTGTGTGTGTGAGGGGGTTAATAAATGTTGAATCAAACGCCGCACGAGACACTCACACTCCTTAAGGGTTGCCCATTAGCGGTGTGTGGGTGCATGGGGAGTTTATCAGTGTCTGGGTGATTTATGAAGTCAGACTCAATATCATCCACTTCACCCACACACATATGGACATACACATGTGCACACACCAACATGCATGGCCACATGCTCAAGCGCACACGCACGCACGTGCACGCGTGCACGCACGCTCGCACGCACACGCGCGCGCACTTACGTACTTTCCTTCCTCCCTGAAACGGAGGCCGATATTAGGCCAAAATTAAAGGTTTCACAGAGATTAACAGTGCGGATGATGAGATCGTCTCAGCCTCTTTTAATCTAATTCCTTTTTATCTCGGAGCCAGCGTGATATGGAAGTGGCTTGCACGGCGAAAAACACAACAAGGAAATAATACAGACGTTATAATAACACCGCTACTGATGCTGATGAACAGCAGAACATCAAGAGGACGCTCCAAAAAAATGCCAAAAAATAAAAGGTGTGAATTATTAGAGGGGGGAGACCTTGTTGGGTAACGACACAATTACATGGCCAATTACTGGCAGCATGTCACCCGCTTTGATGCCGGACTTGTTTTTTTTCACATCAACCGCAGAAGTCTTCAGACATCAGTATCTCTGGCTGCTAAATTCATCGCATTCCATAGAATTTACTTAGCCACAAGCAAAAAAAAAAGGAGGGTGCTTACAGTGCACTTCAGAGTGCGCCTGGCTTAAATGGGACCCCTTGTGGCTGTGTCACAGCTCCCTTCGTTAGGGGGCTGACTGTAGCCTGTAGTCACCACAGGCATCATTAGCCCTCTGTGAAACCACAGACTGAGTCTCATTCTTCATCTGCCTGTCTGCTGCCTCAACATTTACGCCGCGACGGCGCTCCGATGGCAGAGCGGAGCGCGTCCGGCGGCGGAGGCGCGGACAGGCAACGCGGCGTCGGGCCGGGATAACAAATTCAGAAAAATGCAGCAAAGTTCAAATGTATTCAGCGAGTGGGCCACTTGAATTGGTGCTGCAAAGGTTAGAGCCGGGGTTATTTTTGGAGGGTGGATTATTAGGCTACCTGGGCGGAACAGAAGAGGAATAACTATGGGCAAGTAAGGGGTCACTCCGGAGCTGCACGAGACAGTGAGGAGAATGGAGAATTTAAAGGGGGGGGGGGGAGAAAAAGACTAAACTGTCACTGTTACAACAAATCATTGCGGGAAATTGTGAAAAATAAAAGCAGAGGATATATCCAATTAAAGCGTCTGATTTTTTTTCCCGAACGCACCCCTGTTGCCCTCTTCGTATGGTCTCTTTAGGAAAGAATAATTTACCCCAGAGGGATTAAACAGGGGTGTGATGAAAATAAAATAACGTATAAACATTTAAATTACAGATTAAATGTGCAGGATGGATTCAAGGTTGAAATGTTGATTTCTGTTTCCCGTTCTGTACTGCCCTCTAATGGAAAACACCACTCAGAAATAAAAAAGAAGGAGCTCTGACATCCAGAGCTGCAGCGAGGAGAGAGGGAGAGAGAGAGAGAGAGAGAGAGAGAGAGAGAGAGAGAGACATACAGCATAATTAATTGTGAGCTGAACTGAGTGAATGCTGTGTGGAATCACTTCTTAAATTAAATACAATTAAAATGATGAAAAGCCAGGATTTGTCATTTTGAGGTGTATTTATTTAGGCGTGTCGAATGCAACAAAAGTACAGTATACAATACATAAGACATCTCCACTCTAGGTGGATTATAAGGCAAGAGCAAACAATGAGATCTAAATGAAGACAAAACAAATGCTTCACTACAAAGCTTTGTAGCCGTAAAATTCAGAGCCTTTATCACTGGATGTTGAACAAAGCATTCACTTGGCAGGAAATTAAAAAACCAACGAGAGGTACAAAGACTAATTCTGCTCAGGAAAAAAACAACAACAACAACAATGCAAGAGACATATTTTTAAGGGAATAATAATTCTTTAGAAAAACCATTCCAGCACTATCTGGCAAACGCAACGGAGACCCACGGGAGCATATGTTTGTAATTCCTACTGTTCTCTGTTTAAGTTATTTTTGTACATTCTAATTCTGCAACAACTCTGTATCACATTAACTATGCAGCATCTCTATTCTTAGATATAAAAAAAAGAAAGTATAAACTGAATATTTACAAGAAACTCCAGTTGTTCCACAGTGTGTGCCAAGACCGCTAAACTTTATGGCCCTGTTTTGTGTTCTTCAAAAAAAAAAGCGGAGGGGGGGAAAAAAAAGTATTCCGGCCTTGTGTGTGCATGTGTGTGTGTGTGTGTGTGTGTGTGCGTGTGTGTTTACTGAATGAAGGACAGTTGGGCTCTGTCATGCTTTAGCCTTCCCCTCTTTGCCTCTCATGGGTGAGCAGCCATTGTTTGAGGTGGTCGCCCTTGCCGCTCATGTACGGCCCACTCTGTCCAGAGCTAGAAATGACTCGGTGACAGGGAATGAGGAGAGGAACCTGGCACAGACAGGCAGAGACAGAAAATCCAAGTCTGTGTGGGAAAGAAAAAGAATCCCCCAAACAACAAAAACAAAAAAAGCTTTGTGATTTTTTTTTTCCTCTCCAAAGTAAATATCACACCACGTTTCTTGACAAGAACAGACACAAATTTCTAATAGTTTACTTCTGTTTTCCCCACCTCAAAAAAGTAGCCAGTCATTTCTGGCGAATCAGTGCAAAGAAGCCTGCGCAGAAACCGCATTTTCAATGGGAAAGTTTGAAACTTCAAAATCATAAATTCTCTCAATGCAATACAAATAAAAGCTAATATTTGAGGAGAAGCAGAAAAGCAAAAAAAATCATCTGCATTCCAATTCTCGGGTCGACATTTACTGTCACAGCAAGAGAATAGGTGGAAGGTGCTGATCGTAGATATGTATTATGTATGAAAGAAGCTCTGATTTACCACATAAACGGCGTCACTTAAAAGCAACCGACGTGCGGAAAATATGAACTGCAGTTTTTGTTGCACTTTTTTTTTTTCCCCCCTCCGTTTTTTTTTTTTATTGTATTCGTGCACTGCATGAAAACAAAGTGCCACACCAGAAGTGTCTGGTTTGATCCTGCACAAATCCACATTCAGGGTGATGGCTCAGTCTTTCGGTATAAATGTTTTTTACTCTTTAATAGTGGAAAGCAAAGAAGCAATCAAAAATTAATGGGCAAAAACACCAGCAGGATGAATATTCAATCGAGAGGGTGTCAACATTAAGATCTGATAACCCTGTGATCATTAAAAAGAGGAAGTCGGTGGAGCGTTTACTCTTGTTGCAGACAACTGCCAGGGGGGTCCCGAGTTCTTTGTAAACTAAATGGCTGGAGAAAGATTAAACAAGCAAGCCTAAAACACTTCGATCATTGTGAATTCAGAACAAGGAGAGTGGCGATGGTGGGAGCGAATCGCAGCAATTATTCCTTTCAGAGAATTCTTCATGTTGCCCTCGTTTGCTTCTTGTTATTCCAAACAGGAGCGCATCGCTGCAGCATTGTGACTGCGTTCCTCCGATGTAAGAGACTTGCCCCGACTTGATGGGAGCACCCCCGGCCCCCCGTTTTTTTTTTTTTTTTGGCTTTTCTTTTTTTCCCTCTTCATATGAAAGTTGGACATGCAGTGTGTTTCAGTTCAAATCCATCATTAAACCCGCTCCCATATCAACAGCAATAAAACTTTCCGAGCCCCAGATTAACCTTGCAGACAGAGAAATACTGCTCCAGTATTCGGATCAATATTGTTCCCCGGGTTTGGAGGGAGAGCAGGGTACCCTCAAGGCCTTCGGATCTGCTTCTTCACTTGGGGGGGGAAAAGAGCACTACACCAGGCTTATCAATACTCAAATCCGGGTGAAGAAGAAGTGCCACAGAGAGGCGAGGATCGATTGAGCACACTGAGCTTTTCACAGCTGAAGCCCGAGTGGAGCAGTGCTACTGACAAGTAATTGACACTGACAATCTGACTCTGTATCAGGGGCTGAGGGCTCAGGCTCGCAGCCTCTCCGACGAAAGCAAAGAAATGTCTGTAAAACACGAGACTGAGAGGTATTTCACTGCCAACCGGCAGCGATGCCTTTCGCTAATGTAATAAATCAGGTCTATGAGGAATCTCGTGCTCTTTTTCCTTTTTCAGAGGCGCTCTTTTAGACTCCTTTTAAAAGACGGGGGGAAAAAAAAGAAGAGTGCCGTACATCAATTTGTTCTCATTATGAATGACTTGTTCCACACGTTTTAACCACAGAACAGCATGAGAACGGAATGCAAAGGGGAGGATGCACACAAACAATCTCCCAGCACGGATGAGGGAGAGGGTCTCGCTGGCTGCATTAGCTGCAGAAGAAGAAGAAGAAGGGGAAGGAGTGGAAGAAGAAGAAGAAGAAGTGCTCTCTGGCTCACAGAGCACACCGGTGGTGCCCACAGCACTACATGGGCAGAGTTAAACAGGCTTTGATCAAAGGGTTTGATCAAAAGGAGACACACCACTTGCCCTCTAGCCCTCCATTTTGTACACAGTGGATTCATGGGCGAAATGATGCGGGCCAGGTTTCCTACAAGAATTGGAGATTTGCGGCGATCGTCGACAGTAAAGACTTGAGAGAACAGGAACAAAAGGTGTGGGCTTAAATTCCTGCTGTAGGTAGACTTTTCTGCGCCTCGGAAGGGGGGCGTTTATTTCACCGTTGCACATATTTCAACACACCTACAGCTCGGATTACATATCGTGCATCAGGGGGAAACCTTTGGTTTTTTTGAAACGTGTTTGTATTGATGAACTCCACAGATGGACAGAACGTTTGCAGTGTGTGGCGCCTCTTCAAGACAATGACAGCAAAACAAACAATCGCTACTTCAAGCCTCTTTATGTAACTTTTAACATTAAAGACTTTATAATCTATGTATAAAATATAAGAGACGGCATGCATCAGATAATTGTTTAGAATTTATATTGAAATCTATTAATACTTCAACCTAAATTCAACCTAAGAACAGCAGCAAAATAACGATGTGAAACCTTTATGGATACGTTTGCCAACACTAAGTTTTATATCTGCGTGATGAATTAAACAAGATCCATTCAGGCAGAATTTATCTACGGCAATTATTTTTTTATTGTTGAGTTATTTGCTAATTATTTATTTGGCTGATGACTGCAAAGATGCAAATTACTTACCACCAATAATAACAACTTCAGATGACCATTTAATTTTTTTTTCAATGGATGTTTGTACAACCAACACATTTATATCATTTTTCATCAATTAATAAACAGACAAATCCTGCTCTGGATTGATTAATTAAATTTTTTAAAAAGGTTTTTTAAATTAAAAAAAATAATAAAATTTCCCCATCAAAATGCAAAAATGATTTTCTTAACTATTGTCATCTCCACTATAAAAAAAACCCCTAAACAATTACTTTCCCTGAGTGCCTAAATAAAGTAAGTAAGACAGAAACCTGTCAATCAATGTCAGCCACACTCACCGGGTTCCTCCTCATAGCCCCTCCCACCGCACGCACCGCTCTGGGGTTTCCCGCCATCTCGGCGAGGCGCTTGTACGAGACGGTCTCTCCGAACTTCACGTCTCTCAGAAGTACCTGCAGCACGCGGCTGGTGAACGCGTCTTTGCCACACAGCGGAGGACGGAGGGGGAGAGCGACAGACAGAGAGAGGAGAACAGAGGAGATCCTCGTTTAATCAATCAAACTCAGACAGCCGGCTGAGAGGCTGATGACACATTGAACGCGGATTATACTCGATTAGAGTGAGTTTGGAATTAAAAGAGGAGCCAAAGTTTCAGACCTCACTGCATCGCGATCCACCTGATAAATTCAGTGGATGGTATGTACAGTATAAGGCTCGTCCTGCTTCCCATGATTCCCCTCTTTTTTCCCCTTCTTCTCTGCAATACTCATTAAACAACTATATACACGGATGTCCCTCAATTTGACCTTAGAACTAGTATTAACATGCTAGAGAAGCTGACGTGAGAAAATTATTCCTATGGCAGAAAAATCTAGGTTATGCTTTGAAAGGTCACAGCTAAAATTAAAAAAGTTCGCTCCTTCATTTAAAAGGATTAAGAGAGGCCAAAAAGACTGCAAATCTGCTCCAGATTTTTAATAATAATAATTTGAATGTTGCACACCATTTGTGGCAGTGGGATGACTTTGAGGTTAATCAGACCAATTTGTCCTTTTAATTGCTTTCTATTCAGAGTAGATTCATTATATCATCTTCACTTAAATGGCGGAATTCTTCAAATCATCCACAGCTTAGGCGACCACATTAACGGCTTTGATTTCATTAGCACTTTAGCGGTAGCATTATCTTTTTTCCTTTTGCGCCGCCTGGATTACCAGGCAGTGAGTGAGAGGCATGTTTGTCTAGCTCTGATTGCTTAGGAGAAGCATTTGAAGCATCTCGGAACCTTAAGACACCGATTCACTGAGCTCGTGTCGCAAACGGGGCGAGCGGGGAGAAAAGAAAGGGAAGGAAGGGGGTGAAAAAAACACTCTTCTCGCACAGAGAACAAGAATGGGGAACAATAGTCTCGTTATCAAGAGGGGGTGAAAATCTTCTAGTATATACATGTACTCAGTCATGAAAATTCAATTAGTGATCTCCCATTCTCTCTCATTTATATGGTCTAAGAGAGCACATGACAAGTGATCTATGTGAAATCCCTCTAAATTGGCATTGTGTGAAAACATGTCACACCCCTGTCTCTCTTCTACAGAGTGAACATCCTTTGCTCCCCAGGCTCCCTCGCTACCTTATAGTCACTCTCTGCTACACAAAGCCACGCGAACAAGGCAATTTGCCTAAACTGGGGGGAATAAGTGTAAAACCTAAAGGGGATACGTTTGATTGATGCGCACCCATGTGAGTTCTTTGTCTTGAACAAGGCCCGTAGGTACTGTTTAATAATTTTTCAGGTAATAATCACGCTGTCAACGAGATGACGGGCTCTTACGCAGACAGACTTAATGTTATGAGGAGATAAGATACACCCCTGAAATTTCTTTTATGCACCGCTCTCCCTCATAAAGCTCGGATTTGGCCACATGATGTGTGCGATACATATTGATATCGCTTTGTCACTGGTGGCTGCGGTGACAACTTGCCCAGACTGTGGCGACGACAAATCCCCGTTGATGCGACTGTTATTGACAAACAACCAAAGTCGGTGTCACACCAGCAGGAGCCGCTGAGCACTTTTGCCTACAAACAGACCGAGCGCAACAAGCTATGGCGCTGTTTACACCTTTCGCAAATCCTGAGCAGCTGTTTCTCCTGGAAGCTCGCGCGGTCTCCAGCAGTTCCGGACAAAAAAACAAGTGTCTGTGCTTTTATCTGGCCGGCGCAGAGGTTAAAGAACTTTGCCCTCATCAGTGTTAGTGACAGAGACTTCATGTGGGTCACTCGAGGTGACCAGCAATGATTCGGAGAGCAGTCCCCGAGCCCCATACTTCATAAAGAGCCTAATACGGTGTGTCTGGGGTCAGGACCCTCTTTAGATCGGGGTGCAGTGATGTCAATTGTTTAAATAAAACTTGAGAGGAACCACTTACATGTTTACAGACATCCCATAATTATGTCACAGGTCATTACCTACCATGAGGCCAGGTGAGAGGGCCAGTGCAGCGGCAGAGATAGATTGAGCCGAGGTAAAATCGAACACATATAGTGATTATGAGGTTATTGACATATATGATTGATTTGCTCATAATTTCCGTATATGAGAGCAATTTCAAAGGTGAGGGGCACAAAAAAAAAAAAAAAAGGGGAACACAATAAACTGATTTCCATCAGTCCCGCTAATGATAGATTTGGGACGATGACTTCCAGCTGACAGTCACCTCGTACATGCTTGTGAGAATAAAAAGACAATCGTGGAAATGCAGCTACCTCATTATCCTTTGTGTCTAATGGGAGGGAAGACTTTGACTCCCAGTCAAAGTGTCTCTTGAGTCTTGAGGGATCCATACTTTTGAAGGCTGACGGGGTGCTGATGATTCTCTGATTATTCGATATTCTGAAAACGTTCATTTCCCTAATTCCTCTCCACATCACAGGGGCGAGTCCTGGTGAGTGTCTCATCTCGCCCTGCGCTGTGCACAGGGGGAGGTTCAGGCTCCTGCAGGAACACAGTCATTTGGGCTTTGAAGAGCGCCCTTCCCCCCCTTTGCCCGGCCCCCTCCCCGCACATTCCCCGTGCCGCTTACCGAGACTAAGATCCTCTCGTCTGTTACATATGGATGTATAATTAATGAGATAAGAATATGCATCGTTTTAAGAACCCACGTCGGTGTCTGTGTTTTTTTCCGAGGGAGTTGGCGGGGGCGCGCGCGCGCGCACGCAAGCACACGCCACTAACTGAGCAGAACACGCACGCTGCACTCGCCATCCCTCCGCCCCTGTCGCCCAAACTTGCGTGTGATGTCGCGCATGACAATCAGTCAGACACTATAGAAAAACCCGCACCTCGCGTCTCCTTTCATGTCACCTCTTGTTTCGCAGGTATGTCGTGACAGCTAATATGAAAAGTGGCTTGTTTTGTCAGAAATGTGTAAATAAACATGGCAACACTTCAAGTGAAGGTCACAACTCAATATTACATGACAAGTGCTGCGAGAGCGCTGTCGCGTTCAGGTTCTCCCACAAGATAACTGTGCAAACAAAAGTTGGTTGTCACGGATTGTAATGACCTGATTAAACTTGTATTTTTCTTTTTTTCGGGGGGGTCCTGCAGACAGGCAGCAGCTGCATGGCTGAATTGAACAGGATCTTTTATTGTATGGCAAAAAGAATAATACTTAATATTTGTGAATCAACAAGAAAAAAAAAAAACCTGCTATTTTTCTCCCTCGAAAGACAAATACTCCTGATGCTCACATTTAACATTTTTATACCGGGATGGCCTATGGTTCTCACTACTGAGAGCAATCCAAGCCTAAACCCTGTATTTACTGAGCCCCAAAACAACAGGCGAGGGAGAGAGGTGGAACACAGCACAATCACCTATTCAGATCAGGTACTAATGAAGAATTCCATCTATCCTGAAATTTAATTAAAACCCCAAAGACTTCAGATGAGATGCGATTTGAAAGAGCCTGGGGCTGGTACACAAGCACTTGGTGGCGAAGGGAATCACACTGAAAGTTGATATCGTAATTGGTCCTGATGTATTTCTGCATTGCCTTCGCGGGAGCGTGGGACTCGTAGCTGTATACAGGGTCTCGATGGAGTACCTGCTCATTGAAAATGCCATCACTCAAGCACTGCAGATCTGCATGAAATTAGAGAGCAACTAAGGCCTGATTGCAGGGGAAGAGAAGCACAATTGTTAAATGCATATATTAGAGTTACTATTCCCCCCCCCTCCCTGTGTAGGTGTGCTTCTGGGTCCAAATAAGCGCTTCTGAGGAAAATCTTTACGTTAGCATGCAATGAGCATCTCGGGGTGACAAAGAAATAGTCGGTAATTGTTTTGAAAATGGCAGGAATTTATGTGGATGATTTTCTAAAACAGGAGAGGGAGAAAGAGAGAGAGAGGGAGAAAAAAAAAAAAGCCGTCAGGCTACGGCGCTGTTTGTTTCCTCGAAAACAAAAACACCAAGGATAATTAATTCCTCGTTTTTTTCCTCAGCGCCCTCAATCATTCACTCCGCCGCCGCGGCTACCAGTTGAAAGGACACTAATTGTCCATTTTTGGGGTGCTTTCATTTTTACTCGCCCTAGGTGACTGGTCAAGCCAACAATAAGCTCATTCAAACTTTACCACCATTCACATGTTCTCATTAAAAGAAAAAAAAAAAAAGAAAAGAAAAAAAAGAAGCTTCCTGTCTGAAAATGTCAAGAGTGGAATTCGATCAGTTTCAAAGAATGTGCCAAGAATCATGGAAAAGCTTGCCAAGACTAACACGCGTGGTAAGAGCTGCCACAGATTACTGAACCAAGTTACAGCTCTGTGTTCTGTTCTCTCTCCTCCGCTCTCCCACTCACTCACTCACTCACTTTTCCTCCACTCCGGCTCGCTCTCTCCCTCTCTCTTCCTCTCTCTCAGCCATAAAATACTTCATTATAACACAGTGAGCCAGTGAGTGTAAGTGATGTAACTGACAATTAAGAGTGAAAGCCTGATCCCAGTCATGGCTCTGCAAATATTTATCCATGACAGACCTCCTTGCAGGGCGGGGTGGTGAAAGGCAGGGAGCGGGAGACTCCCAGCGGTCTGCGGCTCACTGAAGTACGCCTGGAGCCATTCAACGCAGCGCTGCAACTCGGGGCTCGTTTCTGCCGGGCTATCGTTGACCACACAGCTCAGGGGGGCCTCGCTGCTCCTGTGAGGGATATAAGGCAGGATGGGGAGGTGAGGCGGGGATCAGAGGAGCAATCATAATACCCAATTCTTGCTTGAATAGTGCTAAAATATGCCACAGGAGTGTAATAACATGCCACGAGTGGCACGCGGACGCGGGATGACATAATTTGCCGAGTGAAACTAAAGTTGTTAATCAAGACGTGTTTAAAATCTCAAACTTGCGCCGTTCTGCGGTGGGCCCCCGTCACCGAACCTGTGGCAAATACCCGAGGTGTGAACGACAGAGCGAAGCGCCGAAAAAAAGCATAAAAGACAGTAATCCAGACGTACTTTACAGCACATATACATTTATATGAAGTGCAGTGTGATGGGGAATGAAAGAAAACACTGTCAGGTCATAAGGAGCAGTGCTAACACTTTATTTCAAAGAACTTTGGTGGAAGTAAAACCGGGCTCGTAAAAAAGACTTTTCAAAAGTAGTCGGAGAAAGTTAAGAGCGCAGCGTTAACAACAGTTTCAACTCTGCTTGGGTCTAGTTTATAGTTCATGACAAGAATAAATGGATTTTTTGGCCAGAGCAGCGCTGGCCAGCCAAGCACTGCACTTGGACGTGCATCTTAGCATGAGTAGATGCTTGGAGGAATTTGCCGATGGTTGAGTTGGCATCACTTAACAGCTGAATTTCTCTCTGCTGCTGACCACCCCCTAGGTCAATGCAAGCAGACTGACCCATATTTGACACTTAAAGACCCTACTGGGAAGGTCCTCTCTTAGCATGTGCATTACTCCAAAGTGGACCTCAAGCTGTGTTGCGGATCTAAAGCAGGCCGCCAATTCCATTAACTGGTGTACAGGACTTATAAATAAATAATACCACCATTTAAGTGCCCCTTTTTCAAAATTGGCTTATCCTGTATGGTATTAATAATAGACATTTACTTTGTTAAACACACAGACCATCTCTCTCCCGCCTGCCGTAACAACACGGCCCTAAAGTGTTTTTACACTTCTGCAGGTCACAGTTTGAGCAACGTTTTATATTGGACATGTGAAGCCGAGGTTTACTGGAGTGTTATGACTGAGCAGGTCAGTTCTCCGAGAACCGCTCTGCCTGCTAGTTTGTGGCTGTGTGATGAAAATCTCCTGGGTGCCGTTTAACAGTGGGTGTAAATACAGTAAAAGGTGTAAATACTCTCATTTCTAAATAAACCACACAGCAGTTTATAGTTGAGTGGTGAAAACTCGGAAACCCACCAGCGGGTTCTGTGCTGAGACCCGCTCAAACAATGGCCATGGCTCATGGCAATCTCTGTCGGCATGGGTGAGTGCCCAGCCAGCCCCTACTTGTCATTGTCTCTCCTTTCTATCCCCCCACCCCACCCCACCCCCCCACCCCCACGTTACAGCTCTCCCTCCTCATTTCCCCCCCTCTCTATTTCTCTATCCTCCCACTCCAGCTCTTTTGGCTCCCCACCACCTACACCCCGACATAGAACCACCCACCCACCCTCCCTCCATCCCCCCCCCCCCCACCACCTCTCTTTCTCTCTGCAAGGATCTTCAGGCCACTGTTCCCTCTCTACACCCCCCCCTTCCCCACGCACACACCCACCCAACACGCATCCTCCCACCACCTCCATTGCCGCCTCCTCTACCCTTCCACACCCCCTCTTTCTCTCTGAGAGGATGTTCCAGCCGCTGCACACTGACAGCTCGGGGATATTGTGTGTGGAAATGTTCCTGTTGGACCCACAGGCCCTTACAATCTACCGGACAAAGGCTAGTGCACCTTTGCTTAAGGCTTGGCACCTTTGACCTCCAGCACGCACTTCAGACTTGTCACCGTGGCTAATTTTTCCTCTCCCCCTTAGTTTATGGATGCTCCCCGCTTTAAAAGCTGTCGGAGTGATACAACACTGACAGTAGTAAAAGTTAATGCAATGCAGTACATGTTACGGCTGGAAAACAACAGCGAAATAAATAAATAAAGGGGGTAACAACATCAGTCGAGCTGAAGTCTGTCACCTCTAGGTGCAATGGGGGATTGTTTTTAAAGAGCACGCGCGGGCAGTGGAGATGTAGCTCCGGCTCTGGCAACGTTTCCAGTCGCTTCGGTGAATCCGAAATCAAGCGGCATCATATGATCTTTATGGAGTCCAGACTGGCACATTAGAAAACGGTGCCCTTCAAACGAGAGATTAGAGATGTGTAATAAATGTCGGGCTAATTACAAGGAAGCTCTCGAAGGAGGAACAATCTTATATTGTCCTAAAGTAACTGCCACCCCTTGTATAAAAACCCAGAATTATAATTAGTGGTGATAATAAAGAGTTTTTCAATAACTGGGTGTAGCAAGTGTGTTTAAGTTTGAATAAACATTGGAAATTAGGTTAAGGCAGGATTGTTCTCTGATTATCTTTGGACGACATAAATCATCTTTTTTCTTCCCGATGTCCTTCAGCCATTCGCTATTTCATCACAGGTGAGGAAATAAGAAACTAATTCCAAACTAGCCACGGATCTGCTGCACTAAAAAGAATATTTCCCTTGATAGAAGATTGTGATTTGAGAAAATTTCTAATATTGTGCTCCTGTCACAATCAATTTCCAATTACCATAAATCATTGTTGCGTAAAGTGGGAGTCATTTGGAGTTCTACCTCTTTTCCAGCTCTAATATAAAGAATGAATTGAGCATTTATATAATGTTGGAGGTTATTTCATTCATCCTGGAAGAAACAATCAGAGGAGACAAAGAAAGAAGAAGAATAGCCGGCATTAGGTGTGTCAATTTCCTTCGGCATATTCGGCGGCTCGAGTTGCACAAGACTTCAGACGGACTTTTTCTATCAGCGGCAGACGTAAGAATGAAACAGGTTAACCACGGGATCTAATTGAAAGGAATCTGGCGAAGGGTGTAATGGTATATTGCACAAAGAGGGGGAAAAACTCAGAACTCATGCCTCCATCCTGTGAAGCGTGATGGCGCTCATCCCGACTCGATCGGCTGTCACTTTTGACACAGCCTGCCAGAGTTCTCCTTCACCGATCATGGGTAACATGGCGGGTCAGAGGATGAAATAGAAAAGGCCAAGAGCAGTCCAATATTTTCCTCAGCCTTATAGCTGCAGATACTTAACTCAGAGACGTCAAAGACTCAAGAGAGCATGAAAAAAGCCTAAAATGACTGTCTAAAAAGGGGAAAAAAATACAGCATGTCTCTATGAATGTCAAGATCCTGATGGTTTCTAAGCCAAAGGCTGTGATACAATTGTAAGCCACTTGCTCAATGCGGCTCGTTCAACCATTTGAAGATCATTCAGATGCCTATCTGGCTACTGCGGCACTAAAGTCGAGTGCTTCTGGAGTGGTAAGCTGCAAGGAACGCTTCCTATTCTGTTGTGGGGGGGTGCACGTTTTGTGCTCCGCTGTTTCAAAATAAAAACAACTGGGCCGGATAAACTGCTCTCCAGATATCCAGCAACTCTTATTAGCGAATGTCCACCAAAGAGGCCGCAACACTCAATCCAATACATAAAGGTGGTGGTAAAATACTGCAGAGTAGGCAACAAAGCACACAACAATTAGGTCTTCTCCCAACTGGCTAGCCACAGGAGTCAGTGCAGGCATGTATTACCAGAGCCTTAACTCTTACTCCATTATGTAGTGTATCCACACCCCAACGCAGCAATGTTTATCTACAACAGACTACTGAGCAGTTTCAAATAGCGTTTTTAGCCTCTATTCTCAAGTGCCACAGTAAGAGATTCCAATTACCCGAATGGTAAGGAGCCAGTGAGGGAGGCATAAAGTACATTAGGGATCCCCTGTAACTGCAGGGACCTTTTAGAGCCTCGACTGAAGAGGGCCGAGAGACTGGGGGGACAGTGACCCTGCATGGATAGCCTCTGTCAAAATTTGACCACGTCAAGCACAAAGGCATTATGGGAATCCAGTGTCACCAAGTCCTAATTACTGTCTGTGTTCAGAGCAAATTACTGCCTTGTTCCTCTGATTAGCGAGGAGGCTAATCTTCACCTGTGTACGCCAGCACTGCTGAGGGCCCTTGAGTGTTAGCGCTTCGTCTTCTGTAATTTATTTTTAAATCAGTGCCCGCTCCCAAGAGTTTTGAGTGTTTTGTTGTGAACCGCTTACCATGATCCCCACCACCGCCCCCTCACCCCTAAATCCTTGACTAAATCCTTGTTTGGTGCCGCAGGAAGATAAGCAAGAACAACACTTGGGCATAATTGACTCGTACTCCTCTCCAAGATGTCAGAGCGGAATCATCTCTCTGCATATTGCCTTAGCATGTCACACACTGTACACTTCTGCATGTTGCAGATATAGAATCCAATCAACTTCGAAAACAAACTCGCACAAACCCCTCGCAGTGGAAAAACACAAAACTTCCCCGTCGACGGCGGGTAAAGATGGAGGGGGGGGGGGTAAAAACAAAACAAAAGTGGAGGAGCTGCTTCTCACCGCATCTCTAACTCTCGCCGCGCTCTTGGACTTCACCCTGGAGGTTCTGCTTTAGAAACCACAACATTTGCAGATTTTTAATTTTTGTCTATCTCTCCCTCTCTCTCTCTCTTTTTTTGTCTAAGTGAATGTCAGTGTCCCGTCTGTGTGGGGCGGTTTACAGGTAGTGTGTTACACAGGTGTTGGTTTACACAGGAAATGGCACATGCAGCCTGATTGGGACGGTCCCGGGAGACGGAGGCATAAACATTGAGCACAGATGGGTCCAAGGGCCAGTGGGAGCAGCACCTTAATGAATACGCAGCTGAGTACTACACTTCACAACATGCAAAACAATATTCTAAAGCTGCGGTAAAAAATAGAACTAAAATTATCTGAATATCATTACCCGATGCATTATTCATGGCGTTTCTAAAGGGAGTACGTCAAAAATTCTCTCCGTTGCTTTATTGATGATTTCCTTCGATATCTCTGCAGATCACTGTTCGTATGACAAAGCATTCTGGCTACAAATGGAAGCAGTTTATTTAGCACAAAGTTCTTTTTAAATGCGTATTCAGTATTTATTTATAAGCAGCAGAATAATGATCGGAAATGCTAAAAGTATAAAGTACAAGTATAGGGAAAGACCGAGCCGTGGAAGAAAGGAGAAGACGGAGAGGAGGAGAGAAAAATTATAGTCGGAGCAAGAAAAAAAAAAAAACAGAAAAAAACTTGCTGTTATGTTTCCCGGTGTGTGAGCACATCATGTAAACAGGCCCCAAACCGGGAACACATTTTACCATACTGCTATTCAGTGTGAACCAGGACATTGATTCACAACACTACATGAGTGTGAGAAAAACGATAAATGCATCACCTCAGATATTTCACACTCGCGTTGGTAGTGTGTAAAAGCTGTTGTGACAGCTTGGGTATTAGAGGCTAGATAGATGGAAAATGTCTGGCTGCTTATGAATGCCAATGTGACTGGGGTGACGGGTTTGACACAAAAACACTCCACCTCAGAACAATTAGGCTGTTCTCAGGCCCCATCCAGTGTTGTCAGTGATAATGGAAAGCTGTGAGGATAACTGGTGATAAATAGACTTTAACACCCTCCTCCTTAAGAGCAATACAGTCCTGCAGTCCTCTCATATGCTTAACTAATCATGACCATGGCCGGCAAAATTCATACAAAAGACTAATTACTGTTGTACTTCACTTCGGTCTCAAAGGCCTCTTATATAAGGACTTGGGGGTTCTCTTGCCTCTTTTCTCCTCTTGATGGGTATTTTTTTACAAGTAGGCCTCGCACTAGACAAAAGCGTTTAAAAATTGGTGATTGCTTTCATCCGCTTTAATTACATTCAGAAATGGCATTTCTGCCACATAATACACCCCTATTGTTTCAGAATTATCTGGCTTGGGGAGTAAAATCTACAATATTTGACGATGCTCCCGAGCTAAATCGCCTCTTGAAATTGAAATATGCTGCCGAAATACAAAATAAAAAGCCAGCCTTTGCTGCTGATATAGTGGAAGCTCCTTGGCTTTCTGCAGAATGCTATTATTATGCATATCCAGGTAGAAAGTTAATTAACCCAAAGCTTAAGCTAATTATGGTAGCAGAATGCTATCAACCAAACGCTTTCAGTCAGACAGCTGTCCAGAATTTCATTTGCTAATCATTTGTCTTTTGCCGGAGCATATGGTACATTTCCCCGCTATCACAGCAACAACAAACAGATGAAAATCATTAACTAAAAACAATGTGCAATGTGAAAAATCAGACGCAGATTTATAAGGCTTTGTGTCAGGGAAAAAAAGGGGGGATTTATGGCCCGGGAAGTGTAATGATAATTTTTGGTTTTAGCCACTTAGGATTTTAGGCAGCTCACGTGACCCAAGTGTGCTGGGAATTCAGATGCACAAATATATTGTTTATATCTATATGCAAATGAGACAGAATGTTTATCCGTGTAAAATTAATTACAATTTTCTATAGGAGCGTATGCAAAGAGCTTGTTCTTAACAATTTTTAGCTTCTAGCACAGTTTGTGCCTGCTTTTTTTTCCAACACAATATTTTTATGTTGTTAAAAGTAGAACTCCCTCAGCTCTGAATTAAATCAATTATTTTCCAAGAAATGCTTCATGCATTATTCTTTTTTCTTTTTCTTTTTTCATAAAAAAACATCACACTGGCTGTTAAAGGGTGATTGATATCAGCATTGCCTCGCGACATTATCAGGCAATAAAGGCTACTCAGGTTCTAATGCAACATGTCATACACAGGCTCCTGTAGTACATTTCTATTGAGGACCTCACAAGCTAAATTGCTTTTTTCCTGCT
The DNA here is from genome assembly GCA_032164315.1 of Malacoctenus gilli. Lineage (NCBI taxonomy): Eukaryota > Metazoa > Chordata > Actinopteri > Blenniiformes > Labrisomidae > Malacoctenus > Malacoctenus gilli. The sequence continues at coordinate 13,528,386 of JASSRZ010000014.1, forward strand.
CCCCCACATCTCAGCCAGCTTGACAGACAAATTGATCAAAGCATTGTAAAATAATATGCTCACAAAATGTCTCGGGGCAGGAGTCCAGCCCTTTTTTCATTTTTCACCCTAATAAAAAAGTGCTCTATGATTTCCTCTGTATTATGTGTCTGTGCTCTGTGTGAAAGAGGCACCGAGCATCATATTTCAGATAATAGTAATCTCCTGTAAACAAAATGCGTATCATTTTTCTGTGAACGCTGAGGCCATGCTAAAAACTAAAAAGGGGGGGTAGGGGGTGGAGGGGGGGGGGGGGAGACTGGTTAACAGGGAGGCTGGTGCGTTGGGCCCCAACAGGGGTTGTTGAGATGTAATGAATTTGTTCATCTGATGGTGCCTTCAGGGCTGTCGTTAGACTGGCAGAGGAGGTTGATTTCAGGAAATGTTCCTAAGATCAGTTAGGAAGCAAAAGGGGCTTGAGACGTTTCTATTAGAAAGAGCTGACGGTCATGGTGGGTAAGCAATACTTCAAGGGCGTTTATGTAGCTATAATGGCATTTATCAATAACTATCTATCAATGCCACAAATGCTTTTGTTGCTGCACCAGCTGTTCCAACACCAGGCTGGAGTGAATTCGAGAAACATAGCGAGGCGCAGGCGGCCAGAGGAAGCCTTCAATGCTTTGGCACGCTCACAAATATCTGCTGCGGGTCTCCCTCTATGTTATGCATGGACGTTATCTATTTCCCTTATCCAAAATATACTCTAACAGATCATTTATCACACTGACTTCCTAAGCCCGCAACACACCACATCCCAAGCTGAAAAGAGCCTTGTTTAGTATGTCATAAATAAATCAATGGAAATGCCTGATCTGAACTATTACTGCTACAGGCGGGCTTTTGTGAGATCTACATGTAAAGCCGGTTGCGAAGATAAGCCTGTATTTTGTCACTTTATCTCGCCTCCCTTAATGCCTGTTTACATTGCGTTACTCCATATATCTGAGGTGGCTCTCGTCCCCTCCCCATCCCATCCCACCCCACCCCACTCCCCCCATCCTGTGACAACAACATATTCAACTGGTTGTGATAAAATCTAAACATTGTTGCTAATGATTTCTTGCTCACACCTTTGAGAACATACAGACAGTGATGAGATCAAAGCTCCACTTATGACCGACATAGCAAATGATATTAAACTGAGAAATGATCTAGTGATGCGAATCATTAAATTCATTTGCATATTCCTACTGAACCTGAACACACAAATTAAACCCCGTTCACAAGGAGACGGAGAAAGGTGCTTGCGCATGGTTACAGGACATCTTCCATAATCAAAATTCCATATTATTAATTTTCTCACTTCAACTCATTAACAACAAGTGGAATGTTTTTTACTGCTTGATGAATTTTAGGAAATGGCAGACAGTCGAGGAGGAAACACATGTTGAGGTATAATATACAAGGTCATTAATGGGTTTCCATAAATTAGAGTTCCAACGTACATTTTCAAAAGGGTAACTTCCTATCTGGGTGCATTTGGAAATGGTTTAATTTCCCAAACCATTCAAGTTTATCAAATGCGAATCTGCGATACATGGATATTTAATTCCAATCTAATCAAAACTAATCTGAGCTGTAGGATGTGGACCTGTAAAAAGAAGGAAGGAGGACTTATTAGCGCCGACTTTAATCAGTTTCACCCGCTTCAGTAAGACCGTCAACCTTCTGACAATTTTGAGGGATGGCTAGGCCACGAAATGCAATCACATATTACATTTCCAAGTGTCAGTCGACACCCAAAACTACTGCATGCAACTTGAAGGAAACATAAATAAACAAGAGCGAGCAGTCCGCGCTCCCCGTGGCCTTTGCTGACCCTACAGACATCAGGTCTAATCAACTCCCCTGTGGGTAATAAACAAGTTATTTTTCTGAAATTTCAAATATACTGCGGGAAGAATCACAACCACATGCCATCAGAAATCTAATTTCAAGCCCAACTGTATTCTAGTGCCCCTCATATTTCTAGTGCCTGCTCATATTTGCCCAACTTTCTCCAGGATATTTCTTGTGGGATCTACAAAAATGCCCTGCTTCCAATGAGGAATGGTGGCACTCCATCACAGGAGTGGATTCTGTCTGCCTGTAAATTTCACACCTTTGTTTATCACGTCACCAGCCCGGCTGTTGTACAGTACCTTTCAGCAGGTGCGACATCCATTAGGATCTGGATGGTGTGCACACCATTCTCACATCCACTGACTTGGATCGTCCCCAGGGGGCTCAGCAATGAGATGGTCTTCTGAGTGCACCGGCTCTCCCTCTGCTTCTTCATCTCACTGCCCTGCTGAGGAAGTACAAATTACACTGCGTTCATTGACATATTCATGTGGCAACTTCCACAATTTCCCACACATATTTGCATTGAATGATCTATTGAAAAGCTAGTGGGCCACCAACGAAAGATGACTTACATATTTGAACACCTAGCCTCCAAACAATGTCATGATGTGACTTGATCCCTACATTACTAGCCAATATTTCTTTTGTGCATGGAAAAGAATACGCCTATCTAACCAATAAATCGCCCATTTTTTCCCCTCTTTCTGTTCTATATATCACATAAATGAGAAAAACAATGCAGTCTGTTCCCTTGTCTGGTGGGGGATTCCCAAGATAGCTCGACATTATTTTCAATCCGTCATTTTTGGTTGATGGCCGGGATGTTTTTCTAGCATTAAATTTGTTCCTTAGGGTGCAACTCCGATGGGATTCTGGTTTCCAGCCCTTAACAACAGCAAAAACGTGCAGCTTTTCTGACGACTGAGATGGATACTGGCAATAACCAGACAGCAGTTCCTTTTTTATTTTTACTTTGAGGGAAGGAGAGATGATTGACTATGTTATATGTGAGTTTTTGAGAGATGGGGGTTATAATAAATAAAGGTCACATTGATTGTAAGAGTTTCAACCAAGGAAACCTTTCCTGGAACCTTGATCTAGAAAGTGTAAACGGGCTATAAACACCATCTTTCTCTTTTTTTTCTCACTTTCAACAAAAAAAAACAACTGACTCCACATTCAAATTTTTTGATGAGTGTAAACGCACTTTAATTGTTATCTATGGAACTGCAACACAATACTTCACGATCGATACATTCACTTAATAAACATGGTATGAAGCAGGACGTTCTTACATTATTGCAAGAGATGACACAAAAGTGACAAGTGTCCATCAAAACGATTCTAAAGTAGTGTTTTAGGAAAAAAATAAACAAACAAGCCGCAGTGAACTGTCAAACGTGAAAAGCCGCATTCTGTGACTACCTGGAGGATTCGCTGGGAGAAGCAGCTCAAACATATCATGTGTTACCCAGAACGCGCGACAACTTCTAGATGACTATGTGAACAATATTTGCAGGTTTAAAACAGGCAATAAGAAGACTTCCTAATCTTCCTGTGAAAGAAAAAAAAGGGTTTTCTTGAAAAAGAATATATTTTAGTTCATCTTTCAACACTCACTTGCTGCAGTCCTTTATTGAGATTGTATCATACAGAAAACAATTTCTCTTATAGTTTCCTATTATTATTATCTTTCAGAAGACAATAAAATCCCCTGCTTTGTTGTGCTCTTCTTTGTCTCACCTATCAGTGAAACAAGCAGCCAAGGAGGGGGGGAGAGAAAGCTTTACAAATTTTAAATGAAGATTTTTTAAAAAATATATATAAATAGTTTCTGACATTTTGACTACTGATAGAATTTTTAAAAAAATAATAATAATCAGAAGCTGCAGGAACAAAAGAGCGGGATAACAAAATTGCTTCACTGCATACCGAAAGACGTACTTTTAATTTAAGAGTGGATATCTTTTATTTTTAGATTACCCCCCCCCCCCCCTCCCCTCCCTTCCCCACACACACGCACACCCCCCCGTCCCCCATCAGCCCCCCATTCACACACGCGCACCACCAACACCAGCACATCTGTCATGGTATGTGATCACAAATGCGTCTGCTTCAACTTTCTTGTTTCTACTCTTGCAGCTCTCACTGTATTCATCAGGGGTTTGCCTGAACTGACAATAAAGGCGAGAAATTTCTGAGCCAAACAATGGTACAGTGCACTTTGGATAAGCGCTGCACACACGGGCTGCCATTTAGCAAGCTGGTAATAGACTCATAGATAGAATAATGGACTTTGGCAATAATGGCCTTGGCTAATAGTGTGCGCTGATTAAAAATAATGCTATCATGTTTGCAGTGTGCGCTTTATCGGCGCAGTAGACGCAGTGACTGCCTTGAATGTTTGGATGTTTACCCAGCTCTTCACGGTGAGGAACAACAAACAATAAGCAGCTTGTGTTGTTAAAAATCACTGGCAGCATTCACATGCTCGTCAATCATTTGACTCGTTTCTCATTAGACTAGTTCCTGGTCAAACCTGCGTGATTAATTGACTAGAAAGCGCAGCGTGACTGCGCAGGTGTGAAAATGCAACATGTGTTCTTTAATGCGCAGTTTTAGATTAATGAAATTCACGCCGAAACGCAGAAGGAGGTGGCCGCGATTCTTGAAAAGAAGCACGTGTCTCCAACACGCTTTTAATATTATGTGAGCACTTAAAACGTCGAGCAGACAAACGGGATTCGGACTAACTTGATCAAAACATAGCTGTCCTCCATGGCTTAGTAATTTCTGAACAGCGCACGATGTCAGGGTTTGTTTAGAGGAAGGCTGACACCGTAAATGAGCCCTGCAGCTTACAAATTGAGCCATTTGCCTCCGTTCAGTGTCTGCGCGGTGCCCAGTCCTCTTCCGCTGCAAAACAAAACTCACACACGGACTCTTCCTGCTTCCTCGGCGGCAGCGTGGTCAAACCGGCCAATCAGAAGCCGTAAAAGTCCGATCTCGTTTCGCGATTGGCTGTCGGAGCGTCTCCGCTCCGCCCCCCTGCTGGGGACAGACAGAGACGGGTTCCTTAATAGCCTGGGTCTCAAGTTGGGATTTGGGGTCCTCCGGGGGGTCCCCAGTACACCGAAGACCAGTAATGGTAGTGATTTAGATATTTGATTTGCTTGATATTTTTTTTTTATACAGCATGAAAAATATTGTAATGCATATTTTGAGCATTAATTCCAAACAGTGTTATCTTTCCACTTATAGCAGAGACATTTATCCAGTTCTGTATCTCCAGTGACAGCATCTCAGTGAGGTCTTTGGGGGTCCCGGGTATAATGTTTGTGGAGGGGGAAAAAAAGAAAACACCTATGTGATTCCAACAGCCAATAACATCTTACGTATTAATAAAGTCAGCATGTTATTAGGAACAACACATGGGGCAGCGCTCAATCCTTTTATTAGAGTTTTATGCAGTTTAAAGGAGAGGGAGTTGCCTTATGTTGCCTGGAGCAATCATAGATTAAGTTGAAGCATATATTTCAGTCATTATGACCAAGTGTGTGGCATCAGTCATCTTTTTTTCCCTCGCTCCCTCTAAAAGCTTCTGTTGTCCTCTGCAGCTTTATTTTTATTTCTGTGGTGCCTTCAGCTCTCTGCATGCCTCCGTTTGGAATGTGTAGGCCGGCGTGGGCCTGTGGCCCACACCCCATCTCAGCGGTGAGGGTGGGAGCGGGGGAGAAAACGCCACCCCTGCAGAGACCATTTTGAAATCTGTGAGGATTTCCGTGCCATCTGGACCCGCTGCCAGTCTGCCCCAGATAGTAAGGGTTGGCAACGGTACCCGACGGTGCAATATGGCTCTCTCTTTAATGAACTACTAACTGTCCCCCGTTTTAATTGATGTGACATTTGAGCCATTTATCTCTGACATTTCAATGAAGGATGATTCTCAGCCTTGCCATTTACTTTTTTGTGCTATTTTCTAAGAGTCATTTGCATTTTTCTGCTCTAAACCTGCTTTTTGTCTCTCATTAGCTAATTAGAGAGCAACATGCACAATTAATAAAAATGAACATAACCTAGTTTGATATAGGCTTGATGAGGGATAATCAGAAAATCACTGTTTTCTTAATATTCATCAAAAATGATGTGAAGGGCTACCTGTGGTAAAAGGTGACTTCGATAAAGCCTTGTAACCTTTACCCACATACCAACATGTAGCCTACAGTGTGGGACAACTTATGTTCGCAGCATGGGGAGAATCAAGCTCAATTAATCAGCATATGATTGCAGTAAGCAGCCCCCTCTGCTGGATCTTCTGAGCCATACTGTTTGAAATCATTTTAATGCTGCATTCGGTGGCCAGATAATTATCACCCGAGCCAGTCACATTGGATGTTTTGTGTTCGTTTTTATTACAATTATTAAATAAATAAATAACCTCAAACGTGCAATTCTAAATTCCTTCAAAGAGAGATTTTGCTTTCTAGTTGAGTTTATTACAGTTTTTAATTGTGTGGTAATTTTAATTACCACTGGCACTTTTAGGTTGCTTTGCACATTTTGGATTTTATTTGTGAAGCCACATATATTTATTATGAGCCGTGTGAATAATTTATTGGGAAAACAGGAAATATTTTAGTGATTATGTCAAAATAAAAAGCCCGCAGTGCGTGTGAGTGATTTAACAACAGAGCATACTAAAGGTTCCAGGCTCAATTGTTTCCCATAATGACACCTATTTTCAATCTTTTTAAGATATCCTTTAAAAACACGGCTCCACTGATGACGACTGTTCCTTTGATTGTGAGCGGCATCATTGCCAAGGTGTGGTGCCCTGTCTGTGTTGGCAGCCGGGCTGATATCTTTTGTTTGGGACTCAAAGAGCTCCTTTTCCTGTTCAGTTTCCCTCACTATTTTTGTTTGTGTGAGGTGTTGACGGACTTATACGTCGGCCAGCTTCCTTTTAGTGTACGGCACCAGATGTTTGCGAGAATAACAACCCTAACCTCTTTTGTGGCAGTGACAGAAATTGTTTATTAGCAGTTTTGTCCATCCGGTTAACGTATGATTGTCACAGCTCAGTCATACACTGCCTGTCGGTGTCTTGCTCTCTTTTTCCTGTGTTCGCAATCTCACTCTCATGTTGGCGTGGGAGGAGTTGAAGTCATTTATGATATCAGATATTCTCTCGGAGAGCAGGAAAGTCCTGACAGTCTGAACAACCGCCATCCACTCACCCAGTGGTGTGTGTGAGTGTGCATTTTAATCAGGAGAAATGGCTCTGTGGGCCTCACATGGCACGTTGAGGAGGTCTGGGTGTTCTCATTGTGTATACCCAGTGTACAGTACATGTTATGTCTGTTCCTCTAAATCAAACCGTGGAGCCAGCACGGGGAGAGGGGGAAAAAAAAGCAACCTGTTATTTTGTTCCTTCTACTTTGACACTTTGTTATTGCTCCCCTCTCCAAAGAATTAGCCTGATCACCACATAAGCAATTCGACCACCACAAAGAGGAGGCAAAATTTCTCGGTACCCTCCAGTGCCCACTTATTTAGTGCGCCTGTGTGCCTCTGTCCCTCCATCTCTGATATGATGTGGCTTCTCTATTTTACTGTTGACATAGTGCTATGAATGTCTGAGCATTTTGCAAATGAAGAGGCTTGAACTCCTGACAGGCAGTGTCGCCGGCACCATGACACACTGGCCCGCACATGCTGTGCGGCATAATGATGACATTAGGATCCAGTGATAATATCAGGACGCACTTCAGATAAATGACTGATAAACCAGGGGTTGTGCCTCTCGTATTACACGCTTGACAGAGCAGCTAATCAGTGTCCAAGTGACTGCTATTACATAAATCATGAGCTCGACTTTGATGCATATTCCATCGGTGTTCCCTATTCATCACGTCATCTGGGGGAGACTCTCTGGATGACTGGCTGCCGGGCCAACACACATTTTAAGAGCACATTATGTTTTCATTAGAATTTGATATGATCCATTCCTGTGTTGATTTGATTTTACGTGCTCGGGTCATTTGATAGGATCCTACCAAGGAGAGAGCGGTGTATTGTTACAGTGTGCGAGTCATCTCATCTCCTGCATCTCTTTCTGGCCACATTTATTGTAAATATGCTTGTTGATAAGCAAGACTGTTTTTCATATGATGCTTCAATTTTAAAGTTCAAATGAATTTTCGTGTTTTTACTTATTAGATTGAACTATTGTTATTGGTCAATTTACAGCGCTGTCTTAAAATAAAGTTTCCTGCCGAAGGAACCCGTGGAGCATATCATTGTTTCATTTAGCAATAAAATCAAAATACATTCAGGGATGAAGTTGGAGGGGAGATGTGGGGTGTTGAAGTGAGTCACCATGTATGTTTTATTCTCCAGTATTGGGGTCAGAGGATGTGAAGGTGGGGGTGTTAATTTAATCCCCATTCTTACCCAGAGCATGGCCACACTCTCTAAGGAGCTTTATCTCTGACAACTGTGTCAAATTAGAGAGACCACGAGCCCCTCATAAAGAATATGTCTGTCAGACTACATTGTTCCTGGCCTCTGAAATATACGGCTGAGAGAGACAAAAATAGAAGATAACACCGTAGTCCCACAGTTGGACTTGAACATGATGAAATAATTTTCGAGCCATGTGATCCTGTCAGTGAGACAAACCCCTAATAAAACTGATGTCCATGTAGTATTCTGCACCTTTTGTGCACTCTTATTCATAGATTTCAATATTGTTGGGATTAAAAAAATGACACCTGTTTTATTTAGCGTCACTTTGTATATTTGTGTGGTCGACCAGTTCTTTTTCTTTTTTTTTCCAATGCTAATAAAATGCTTGAACAAAATTATTTAGGAAACTTTATTGGACATTAATTTGTTGTAATTCAGCCTGACCGTGTGTAATTGATGGGAGTGTTACATTCCATTAGCTATGGTACATAACTCTAGGTCAGTCCAGTCTAATAAGTGCCCATCATTTATCTCCCTGGTATCATCCCTGTACCACAGTCAAACATGTAAAACAACTCTTAATGTTCTCCCCAGTCCCCTATGGGTGTTTCTCCCTGTTATCATCATTGCCTCTATTCTTGGGGGACTTCCTCTGGAGACAACATTTTCATAGACCTTTGACCTAAACCATATTTTCCATTTGAATGGTCTGACTAGTGAATATTTACAAGCATGTTTAATGTATAATAGATCTCATCTGTGAGTATCAGGAGCCATTTTCTGCTCAGTCAGGTTCTGGTGTTGGCCTTGGCCCCTCGCTTGAGGTAATATTGACCCCTCTTAAAAACAAAATGACCTGTGCCTCATTTAGGCCAAGTAGTATGCATACGTATTTCACAAGTCCTGAGGGCATACATGTTTATAACAAGGAAAGCTGGCGGTCTCAAATGTAAACATCTTAGCACTGTAATATTATTGTATCAGTAAAGTCCCAGAAGGTGGTAGATTTAATAATGTGGGTGGATTATATAAGAGAGAAATAAAGCAGTAATTTGAAATTGTTTGGGGACCTTTTGTGTCAATGGTTATGGAGGCTAAGGGACAACTCCATTCCCTCAGGCCACTGTTAAAAAGGCAATGACTTTTCTTGTACATGCGCAGCATTTTGGAATATACATGCATTAGAAGCACCACAGGCTTTTATCATGTGATTAGTAATACATAATACATTTGATTCTATTATCATGCGTGGCGAGAAAAAAAAATGAATGAAGGTGGCGAAAGGAAGAACATGTTGATGAATAACGTTTGCAGTCAAGTGCTTGAATATACATCTAATAGTGAAACGGATCTCGGTTTGCTTCTCGGGGTGCTTATACAACCACAGGGTTTTTAATCTCTTTCTTGCCGATGAAAGTCCCAGTAATTGCTATATTTCCCTTTTTGTTTCAAGGACCTTTGATGATCCCTTGGCTTGCATCAGAGGGCAAAGTCATTAGTGGAGAAATGAGCTCAAGTGAAGAGAAAGAGATTGCGGGGCTCCCAGCATGATTGGAAACTTTGCCTCACATTGCATCCTAATTTGAATTCAATTTTCAATGTATATTTGATAGATAAGGACAATTAGAAAATATGTGCTTAGAAAAATTGGTGACTCTAACTGGCCCCTACTTAACATTTATAAGCACTGTTTAAAAGGACTCGAAACAGGCTGTTTCGGTTGAACTCAACAGATTTAAGGACGGTTTTAATTGTGTTTCAATTACTGCACAATAATTCTTTATGTTTTTATCCTCACCAGTAAAAGAAATGAAATTCTTCAGTGTCTGTAATTGGCATTGTTATATTTTTTATGAAAGCGTTCAGTGATGCGTTTCCACAGGAGGTGTCATACTTGGTTACATATGCAATAGTAAAAATTCATGTGGTCTTACAACGACATTCAGCGTGCTATAAACTACACGCTGAATGTCCATGATGGTTACAAATGCAGTATATAAAAACAATAAATCATCCCATGGGAATTGAAAAAAAAATAGATATACCTACGGAGTGATGATATAATGTTTGTGTGTATTAAAATTAAAAAAATAAGGTCTGTACATTTGCAGCTCTCTAAAAAACATTATACTTGGAAACTATGAACTATCGTGTACATTTATTTCATGTGTTCATTTTGCTTAATTCTGTTAAATATTTGTTTATCGTTCCAGTAATTGTCTTTTAAAATGATTTATTTTTTTTCATTAGTTTTCATCAAATCAAATGACACCAATGGATTTAACTGGATTTCTTAAGATATAACTAACTATTGTAATACATTAAACAACATCTGAGTCTCTCGAGAAGGCGTGTTTCAAAACAGCTCGACTGGCAATATGCTTTATGTTATAATGCTGCAATCATCATCAAGTTGAAGGGGGAGGGAGTGGCGGGTTGGTGGGGGAGGTGGGGTGGGTGGGTGGGTGGGGTGGGTGGGTGAGTGAGTGGGTGCGGGGACATGTGAAATATGAAATCCTGTCAATCAAACTGCGGTATACAACACACTGTTGCGGTTGGGTGACAGTGGTTCTTTCTTGTAAATCACAGACATTAGAAATAAAAGACAGGCCTGTTGACTTGTTTCATGCTGGGAATCGGTGGCCCAGCATGTGTTGCTCTGTCTGTGCTTCACTCTCCTGTGGAACCGCTGTCCCCTGGGTCCTAGCACTGCTCCCTGGGGTGCACTGCATATAATTACCCACAATCCACCCTGAAACAGCTCTCATTTACAGTAATCAACAGTCTGCACTTCAAAGGATTCATGTGGCATCAGACACCAAGAGCCACTGTGTGTTATTACAAATTATTATTATTGCCTCACAGTTACCTTTATATACTGAAGCTGATGACTTTGTTAACTAAGGAGACTGTGAGATCTCTGCATGGATCTGATGCCCATTAAGGGTTGATGAGGGCAAAGATGATGTGCTATATGCAGTTAAGAACTTCAAACGCAGGCTCAGTTCAGTATCAGGTCTGAACAACGGCAGCAAAAGATGTCTGATATTATACAAGAGGGTGTGAGAGGAAACGGGGGGAAGCTTCATCAAGGGCTTAAATTTACATGACTAACAAATTCAGGCTGCACGTAAGAAATGCAAGATCATTTGATCATTTGGCAGACATGATGGTGGTCCGTGTGATAATGGTCATTATCATAAACCAGAGCCATCATTAGGCTTGATTTCAGATAATGGTCAGTGTGGAAACCATTTTATACTAAGAAAAGCCTCTCCCCATTAAAGACATATTAAGTGAATTAACTCACATCATGAGTGGGGAGCCACTGTGTGGTATTGCCTGGAACATAATGCGCTTATAATGCGAAGTGATTTCTCCTGACTGGAGACAAGTCAGCCAGTTTGTATTCATGATAATTTGCTCTTACTGTGCACCATTCGCTCACTAACCAAACACAATAAATGTAATGTTTTGATCCTCCCCTTTTGTTCAGTATGGGAGGAAAAAAATGTTGCTGTTTTTTATTTGGAATACTGTGTCAATACAGAGTTGTAAAAAAGAGTTTTCCATTTGAAAAATTGCAAAATTAACACATAAAGATCCACAAATAATGTCATGAATGAAGTCAAAAAACTTGTAAAAAATTGAACTGTGTAACCATATTGCCATATCAAACATGTGATAAGAGAGATGGTTTTATGATATATATCCCCACAGTTTTTAAGGAAATGTTTTTTTTCCTGCTATATATTGTGGTTTTTTCCAAATCATACATACATATGAGTGTGTGTAATCAATACAGAGTAATTCAAAGACTCCTCTCCCATTTACCTCCTGGCGAAATGGCTGCTGTGCATCCAGAGAGACCACCTTCAGACATGACATCCTCTGCTCTCTAGTGGGAAGAGCAGCGTCCTCCACAGAAGCTGCCTCTGACCCTCTGGCACTGCTGGGCCTCATCATTGCCGGTCCATTAGGAATGCTGGAGCAGGTCTCCAAACGGGCACGGCTGCACCACATTACTCCTACCCCTCACTGCTGGCAGGTCCCCTAGTGGCCAGGTCATGTCATGGCATGGGTGCCCTGTGAGTGAGCTTGTACCAGGTCTGCCCTTGACATGCCCCCCCTCTTACTCCGGCACCTCCTCCTCCTCCTCCTTCTCCTCCGTGGAGAAGAGAGAGAGCAGACCGTCCGGATGGGGCACTGGGGGTGCCAGCTGGTGCCAGCTGCGAGGGGAGATATCCAAGGTGGCGGACACCTGTCCTAACTCGCGCCCCCCAGCTCCCACAATGCATCTGGTGCGGCCCTGCAGACCCATCGTGGGGAAATGAGGCGCTAACCTTGAGGAGAAATGCTCCCAGCGTCGCATTAAGAGAGGCCCTAATTGCTGAGTGCTAGCACTGCCAAATGACATTAGGAAGTGCTGTCGTTTACTTTAACATAATGGCTCAGCGTGTTTTTTGGCCAAACTTCCTTTGCTTCTCTGAGGTGTTTCACCACAGTGACCGTTTTGGCCCCTGTCAGGACCAATCAGTGGTGGACTTGAGGATGACAGCGATTCTTAAGGACATTAATTCTAAAGACGTTTGAGAATTGGGCGTTTGAATTAAAACCGAACTTTACGGTGGGAAAAAAAGCACCTCGGAGGTCCACACGACTTCTCCATACCATGAACTCACTGTACCATGTAAATGGCTGCCATTTGTGAAATAGCAACTACATTATCTATACAAGCCGGGTGAGCGATTGTATTATTTATTCCCCCATTTTTTTCCCCCTTCTTCTATCGGACCACATGCTCGTATGGCTTTGTCGTTTCAAAGAAATACTAACGCGGTCCACTCAGTGTGATTAAATTAAACAAGCATGCTCATTACATTATGCATACTGTAATAAGAATAGCCCTGACCGGTCTGTAGCAGTATAGCGAGCTCCACTGAGAATGATCACATGTTCCGCCGCTGTACTAGATTTTTGGGGCACCCATTAGCAGAACAAAAATCACCTTTGATTTAATGAAAGGTCCTCATTTGCTTACCGGCTCTCCTCACTTACGGGCACATGGTTAAATTAAGAACCCGCAGCACCTCCCCACCCCCCGTCTTCGCCTCCATTCGAAGGAGACACCGTCCCCTCTCCCGCAGTATAATGCCGTGATGATTCTATGATCTGGTGTTTCAAGTCTGCGGGAGTGTCAGAAATCCACTGCAAGGTGCTTCTAATTGCAGATACACCTCAGCACTTGAAAGTAATGAATGTGAGCATGGCGAAACCTCCAAGGATCAAACGCTAGTAATACATCATCAGTTCTGAAAAGGGTAATTCGTTTCCCTTCGCCAAGCAAAATATTAGAAGTTCAGATAGGGGGTTTTATTATTAATTTATTCTTCCCCCAATACATGATTTTGTAATTGAAGTGCTATGAATAAAGTAACCCATATATCTTAGCGAGCCACTATGCATCCGTTGACTAGGCGTGGGATTTGAGTGTGTAAATATTGTCTGTAGCAAGTTGCAACAAGGATGATTCTTCCTCAAATACACTTTGGTGATATCTTTGATTGGATTTTGAGCCATGTATTTCCCAAGATCATCACAAATCACATTTTATTGTGTCTCATCTAAGATCTATAGTGTTATTTACTGTACTTCCAGCAAGCTTAACTCCATGATTTTGTTTGAAGTTTTGTACAAACTAAACCCCGCACTGTTGGCAGGTCTTTGATAATTGTTTAAGTCTTAAATTGAACCCAATTCAAATCAAGAAGGTATTTGTAGCGTTTCCTGTTCCCACAGACACCACGAAAAAAGGGGCCCCCAAAAAAAGAAAAAGCTGGAGCATGCATTCAGTCCAAATGTTATTTCTAAACTTTGCTTCACCTGATCCCTCTGAAGAGTATCACCTCCAGTCACAATGGGGTAATCATGCCACAGGGACCCAGTCAAAATAAGTCCAGCAGTTCACTAGAAGACGGCCTCTTACTGCTGGCTGACCCTTGCGGCCACCAAGCTGTTGACCCCAGGAACGCCGGGGTAAGAAGTTCAAAGCCCAGCTGTCCGTGCGTGATCCCTCCGTCTAGGCCATATTCGTGCACAGCGGGGGCCACTTCCCCCGCTGCCCGAAACTGGTCTTCACTCAAACAGAATCAGGACATGCCATGCTCCTTCAATGGTGCTCTAAACGGCCGAAACTCAGTTGAGCGCGGTGTTTGTGTGTTCGCGGGATGTAATTTACAGCCCCGCGTTGAACGCGAGCTACCAACCTTGTGCAGGGACCAGTGTTGCGGCTGCTCGTGGCATCTGCTCAGACGGCCACTGAGGAACAAGCGTAACAATGTGCCATTCACGGGCCAGATGATGTCCAACTGCGAAGAAGAGCTTGGACAGGAAGGGCAAGAGAAGGGCAACAAAGACAGGAGAGGTTGATCGACTTTACGAGGAAACTGAAAAAAGGGAAAAAAAACCACACACACACACACGCAGCCTAAAATTACGAGGAAAAAAAAGACACGGATGTGCAGAGAATCACCGCCAGCTCTGTGCAATTTATTTTGTGGCATATTTATCGAACTTTTTCTGTTATACTGTCACTGGATGACTTACATAATCAATGCCTTGTTATTTCAATGGAGAGACAAATCAGAGTCGCGGTCCACAGTTAAAGCCAGGTCTCAGCGACCTGTCATCTGTGGTGTACAGTTAGGAGGTGGCTAACCCCTGGGGAAGGAGAGAAAGTGCTGGGGGGTCTGAGGTGTAAAAACCAAGGAATTTCAGGAGCTGATAAATGAGGCTCTTCCTAACTGCATATGGTATGTGTTTTAAACTGACTCCCCCTCGGCCCTGCTTGTAGCCAGCCATCCTTCATGAAGAGTTCAGGGGCCCTCCGCTGTACATGGGGGCCCTGTTTTGTTGCCAAGACAGGCCCCCTGCATAGGCTGCATATGGGACTGTATGACGTCTGGCTTGGCTGGCTTTCATGGATTGTTATGGTGGTGTTATGGAGGCTTCACATTGGGTCATTGTTAATTTACACTGACTTTGTAAGCTATTAGTTTTTCAAAGAAAATGGTTTGTCACTCAGGATATACACCTGCTACCTGAGAATAACAGAAGTAAATTATAATATTTCGAAAGGGAAAACAGTCAAAAGGCACCGAATTGAATGACATCTGTCTGACGGGTTCCTTAATGTGATCTTGAGGTAGAGACAGACCTGAAAACAGCTTTAACACCACCTTCCTATAAATAGAGTCCACTTATCCAAGTGTGCAGCCGCCGATAATACGATAAGGAGAAAAAAAAAAGGCAGGACGTGAACATGACACGATGATGTTTCACAACATCAACAGCAGCATTTGAAAATTTTAACGAGTGATAATAATTTGACCTTTTTACTGCCACAGACACATTTCTACACGTTATTGCTTTGCTACTGGCCATGGTGGTGGCTCACTGTCCTGTTCAGTCGTCTTTTAACCAGCCAGCTGGACACATATGCCCCCCGGTTATTCCACCGGACCTTTATACCTTCCCTCTTATAATAGCACCCCTCTCTCTCCCTCTCTCTTTCCCTCTCAGCCTTTCGAATGTATTCTACTCATTGTTTACTGTACATGCGGGTCCAGAGTAATAATAAATAAGGAGCGTGTGTGCCGTGCCAACATGATTGATTACGACAGGGAGGCAAGGTCAGGATGGAGGAACAGGCTAGGGCTGTCCGACTCATTGAGTTAACACTGTATCCGTATTGTATGAATGTCACCAGCGATCCTGTGATTTATTACTACAGCCACTGCTCAATTCTCCTTTTCTACCTCCCCCCTTCTTTTGGTACCTGACCGAGATACAGGATATGAACATAAGTGTGGACCGAAAATTCAGGCTGTCAGTGAGAGAATTATGTCTTTATTGGAATATTTTAATTCTTTCATTTCGAACGTCTTGCCTGAATAGAAAAAAAAGAGTAAAAAAAATTAATGAGTAAACACACAAACTTTCGCAATCTTTTACCCCGTCCTAAACATATGTTAATGCATTCTTAACATATGTTCACATGTTTTATTTCCCACACACATAAATACAAATTATATATTCCCGTAAACTCAATCTACATTCCTCATGAAGCAATTAAGACATGAAGCAGTTTTAAACAAACGTTTACGCCTACATTTATACCTGAAAACAGCGGCTGTGCACAATAACACCACGGGGGGTAAAATGCGAAAGGAGTGACTGAATTGTTTATTTGCTTGAATAACACACCAAAAAAAAAAAAGTCATTGTCACTTTCAACAATATATACTGAACTACTCTTTCTTTTCAGAGGATCTAACCTTTCGTCTTGGACTGAATACACAATGCCCCTCTGGACCTCTGGACTGCTCACTCTTTAGTGCATGTCAAGAAGACACCAGTCTGGACTATTTCCTCTGGGAGGTGGGTAAGCAAGCGCCACGCTCTGTCAGTTAGCGTAAAATGTTTCAGACTGAAGATGGATGGAGACGACGTGTCACTATGGCTCAACCGGGCTTTCACTGCTGCCATGGCCATGTCCTGGTCACATCAACCCAAGCGACCGAATCGCTAGGACCTGTCCTTCCTTTTGAGTTAGCATATACACTACATGACAGAGCTTGTGGCCTTCACTCACTCAGGGCAGCAAAAAAGAGGGGAGGAAAAAAAGTTCTCCTGGTACGGTAGGTCGTCCGGATGAAACCGAACGCTTTGATTGATTTGTTTTGTTGCAGCTCATTCTCCCTGATTTCGTGTCCAAAAAAAAGAAGAGAAAAAAGAAAAACTGTTTCACGCTTAGGAAAAGTTCCTCGGATTTTGTTATTTCAGGTGAGAGGGATGCAGTCAGCAGTTGTGTCACTAATATTTCCACACGGTTTAATTTCCAGTCCAGAAATGTTACAATTGAAACAAACCACCAGAGCTAGAAAAAAAAAAGAAAAAAAAAGAAAAACTTGAAGGGTCTGACGAGAGAGGACCTTGACATGGAAAGTCTTGGAGTGCTGACCTTTGCGTTTGACCTCTCCCGATATGTTTCCACAGGCAATTCCATAATTCTCCA
>JASSRZ010000014.1:13556980-13598541 GCA_032164315.1 Malacoctenus gilli
ACACACACACACACACACACACACACACACACACACACACACACACACACACACACACACACACACACACAATTTACAGAGCACTCATTTCTCATCAATCTGGTGCTGCTTCATTTGCCTGTCTCTCAGTCCCCCAGAGAGGGACAACCTATCTGCTAGCGGAGCTTAGCATTTGATCATGAGTGTCAATATCAAACTGCAAAGCAGGATTACACACTGCTGTCGTCAATAGGCGTAATGGTTTTACATGTGTTAAGGTTAACTCAGCCATTTAATGTGCATAGTACCTCTGAGATAATCACTCAAAAAGGACTTAAAAATGTCACACAAGCCTCAGCAGACCTGGGCTTCTGCAATGATCACACACTATACTCAGAGGGTCTTGTTGCATTTTTCTCTTTTCTAAGATTTGACAGCTTATGACTATGGAGTAGACAATTTCTACTGTATGAAACTAGTCTTCAAGGTATTTGATTCAAATTTCTTACAAGGAATATCCTCTGTGATGTACGATCAGACTGTCTGCAGAGTCACCAGAGATGGTATTATTGATCATAGGCCGACCTAATATAAATTCTGTTAACTGTTTATTAAGGAAGAGCTTTCGTCCTGCACAAAGGGTATTCTTTGTTGATCATTCCATTTCACTGTGGACCGTAAATCTGATGACTTTGGAAATATGAAATAACACATCTTCACTGTTCAAAATTTAACTGAATGTCTGCCTTTACTTTTATGATCTGATGTGTGTGTGTATGTGTATTTGTGTGTGAGTGTGAGAGCGATTGAGAGTATGTGTGACCATGTGCAGCTGTGCGCAGGAGTCTCTTACATTTATTTTCACAAACCATAACACTCTCCCACTGTAAACCTCTGCCGGTGCAAGTGACAGCTAAAAATCCCCCACAATGCTGTGAATTAGGAACCGGTCTATTAGACACATGATCACATGATGTGGGATTAGTGGACTGAAGTCTTCAAAGCTGCTATTACAACTCCTGAGATGTGATACAGGCTCCCCCACTGCTCTCTGCAGGGGCGTGTGGCTCTTCCTCAGAGAATTACCTGACACCGTCGTGTCTGCGCTCTGGGAGACAAGTGCTGTGGCTCGGAGTGGAACAGCCAACATCAGTCGGAAATGCTCACTCCATGCTGCGCTGAGCCAACAAACCCTGCATTTAATCCCATGTGTGAGCTGCCATGATGGCTACATGAGTTGACATCAGAGAAAAGGAGTTAGGGTGCTAAGGCTGGAATGGTGGCTGATAAAATGGATTACAGAATGGGGAAATGCCATCTTGCTTGAATAGTAAGTTGGACTCTAAATGTTAATAAGTGTGTTTCACTATTTGGTGATTTCTAAAACCTACAGATAGTGTCATGTTGGTGCCTGTAAAGGTGGGCACGTTCTGTGATTGAGTATGTGTAGAAATTAACACCAAAAAAAAGAAACTGCAAAAATACATTGATTTTAAAAGGCGGCATTGTTCATCAGAGGAAAACACGTTTAATTTTAATTGATCGAAAGTAGAGCAGATGATGCGTCTGCTGAAAACCATTTTTTTTAGTGCAGAGGTTTTATGTTTACTCTGCATGCAAGAATTTAATCTTCACCAAGTTTATGGTGTTGTTACTCCTGGAAACATCACAACAAAGAACAAAAACGGAAGAAATAAAAGTGAAAAAGACATAATTTGCGGGAGGGAAAAAAAAAAGTGGTTGCATTCTGAACTTCAAGTTACCTTTTCTAAAGCTGAACACTGGGAATTTGGACCTCCCAGCGCAAACATTAACGGGCTGAAATGCAGCTCTGGATGTAACAAAGGAAACAATACCAGGGAAGAGAGCCAAGAAGGCAGAGCTGGCACGCCTGTTCCTGGGACCATGGGAATTTGGCTCCCAGAAATAATGGGGTTGAACAGGGCCCAGCACCACTGCTACTGTAGCTGGGAAAATGGTGCACTGCAAGCCAGGCTCCATCCAGGGAGACTTAAAACAGCGGAGGGAGGGGGGGAAAAAAAGAAATGAAATATACAGTATGGGTTGCACCTCACAGTGTGAAGTGAGATGAGTAAAATAATGGAGGAAGGGGAAAGCCTGTCTTATGTTTGTCCTGAGCAAGTGATTGTAAATCAAAAACACTGCCCAGCTTAGTGGCTGGATGTGAGCGAACATAATACACTGTGTGGACAAACTGCTACCTGGGCAGAAAAAGGAAGAAAATAAAATAATAACGACAGACCTACAGCGGAGGACATAAAAGGTCTTTCTTGTGTGCGATACACTGTGCGACCAAAAGTTGAGGTGAACTGTGCCGCTGTATGTATATTTATAATATTGGTAGTGTTAATGCTAGCAGCCCCTCTCCAGCCTAATTAGGACAATAAAGGGTTATGGGCTAATGTATGACTGCCATGCCAAAGCTAATGAATGCCTGGTATACCTTGTTTCCTCCCAAGCGTCCTTGGACTGTCATCTCCAACCTTTTGATGTTGTATCTGATTATCCAGGCAGCGATTAATCATGATTAAGTAAGCACCAAGTCTCCGAGAGAGAAAAAGCAAAAGCAGAGAGGGTGGGTGGACAGCAGGAAAGTTGCCCAGGTTCAGGCCTTAATTCTGGGCAGCACAGGCTCCAGCTTCTGCCAAGTGGACACTGGTAATGAGACAGCAAAGTAAAAATCATGGTGCTTTTTTTAAAGTGTTGTTAAAGGAAAGATTCATCATCCAAGCCTGCCTTTATCCAAGCCATAGTTGCTGTTTCCAAAGAAACGCCTCTTGCCTTCTGTGGTAACCATCAACTTGGACACCACTGCACGTTTTTCACGTGCCCGGCGCAATTTGACAGCCATTTTTGCATGTTTTGTTGGTACACAGACATTTCAATATACCTCTCCGCTCGCTGCTTTTCCTCCTCTCCAAAAACATTTTCCTGCTTTGATATCGGTTGATGGAATATAAATGGGTTGGAGCAGACCTAAGGTAACCACCTATTGGCCTTCATGCATTTCTAATGTAACCTGTTCTGCCCATGCTCACAGAGTAGGGCTGGCTTCATTACTCCAAGGTGCTGAGTCTTTTGCCAGAACCCTGCCTTTTCAGCGAATAGATCACCCTTGTGACCAGGGTCTCTGATACTGTATGCACCACCTGAAAGCTGTAGCTGTTTGCCCAGGTGCCAAAATAATCAAGTTCAGCTCGCATGGCAGGTTATGAAAGAATATTAACTGTGGGAATAACCCGGCTTGACATGCGTCGCCCGCATGCATGATCAAACGAGGGCCCTCGCAGAAAAGGAGTTTTCCAGGTAGGCCTACTGGCAGGGAAGTCCGGGCTTGTGATGACACCAACTCAATCATTGTTACTTTGAAGTCAGAGGGGTCAGTGTTGTAATGGGTTTGGACAAAGGTACAATGATTCTCCCTTTTTGCTTCCCGACCTTTTTCTGTTAATGCATTTAGCATTCTGTGCGTCCGTAATGGATTTCCCAGCGAGGAGGCCGAGTGGAAGCTGTTGTTGAAACGCGTTTAATGACGTACCGAAGGACGTAGAGCAGAGGTCCACATTATTGCCACTATCAATAATACAACTGTTTAAGTGGTCCACTTGGAGTCCAGGCAAATAATACTTCCCTTTCTACCACCCTGCCGCCTCTCACCGTGAAGAGTATTTTCTCCAACGAGCTCCGATGTGGAGGAATTTGTTTTGAGTGCTCGTTCTGGAAACCGCACTGCCGTGTCATGGTTTTTCCTGTCAGAGTGTGTTTCTGTTAAATAGACCTAAAATTTGATTTTACTGGGAGGATTTAAGGTTTCCACCTTAGCGGGGGTTTTCGAGTTACTTTCCATCAATCTTTCCATTTCTTTTCCGAAAACCAGTATTTCAAGCCTAAATTATGGCAAATGATGTGTGCTCAGTGTGTTGTGAAGGAAAACAAAATAGCCCCCGATGACTGTATAGTAAGTTAACATCTCCCTCGCAGGCTGATGTTTAAGTGGAAAACTTCCCGACCACGAAGACATAAATCAGCGCCCCTCTCCCGAACGCGTCACCGAAGAAATACTAAATTACATTTCGGAGCCAAAATGAAAACATGGAAAAATAAGGAAGCGTAAAGTTATGTATCTCCTACCCATCACATACAAAGAGGGATGGAGGAGATCACCATATAATTGCTTGGAGTGTGTGTACACATGTCTCCCTCCAGTTCCAGCATAGTCCTCCAGTTCAGCACCGGCTTTGAAATGTGGATTCAAAGCTAGCGGACTTCCCTGAATCACTGAAAACCCTCAGGACGTGGTTTGGCCTTTGCGGAGGTGGAAGCCAAATATGAGTCTGAGAAGATGAAGCACCCTGGCCTATCGTCTGTTCCTGGTAGGTGTTCACTCCCGATAAATATTTCATTTTGGTACAAAACAAATAACTTGACATAATTCCTCCCCCTCTCTTCTGAGTAGAATGACAGAGTGGCTGATTTACGCATGGCGAGAGGTGTAAAAAGCATGGAGGCATGCCGCTTTCCTCCATCCGCCATCTAATGGATGCAACCCGACGGGCTAACAACTGTTTGCCTTTTTTTTTTTTTTCCAGGGAACTGTGAAGTGAGGACACACTTGGATTCATGCGAATTGCTGACTGTGATTTGTGAAGAGCGCTGTGACACACAACAGTTGGTTAATGTCGCACTGAATATATCCGAGCATAAGGCCACTATTAAAAATTAGCAATAAAAGCCACCCGCGATTTAACAACACCACACTTGCTGCAAAAAGAAATGATAAAAATGGTAATTGCTCATGCGAAAGGACCACACTAGACATGTTCCTTCAAGAGTAGAGAGAGGCTAAATAGTTTGACCCGAGCCAAAGTTACATTTGAGACATGAAAGGACAAGTGATTTAAACTTTAAATCCACCGCGAGAGTGCATTAACCACCTCACTATTTTTCTCATTTCTTTCTTCATGAATGCTCGAGGCTGTCTCTGCTTTGTTGCATTTGTCAATCACTGTAATTTGGGCTCCATTTCCAAAAATAATTATCAGGTGAGTGGCAGCCCTTTGCCTGGAGTGCCAACTTGGAAGCGACGTGCCCAAGAGTATTAATTATGCCGCTCAAAATATGAAGTCTTTTAATAGAGAGGCTGACGTGACATCATTGTTTAGATTCTTTCTTCCCTACAAACATGACAATCACGGCTGTCCCTCTGGTCATCAGCAAAGATGAGGAGGAATTGTCAGAGGAAGTTATTAACAAGCTGTGTACCATGTGATAAAGTCAGTCAGACTCTCACTGGTACCATGTCTGTTGACTCGCATAGAGGAGACGCGGCAGCGAGCGCATGAGGAGGAAGTCAACAACTTCAGTACAGCTGTAAGAGACACAGAGCGAGGTGGAAATATGCAGAGCAATGGTTGAGGAGGAGGCATTATGTGCAAAAGCCTCAAATCTTTCAAATCCATGTACTAAAATTATTGCTGAACGTTAACTGTTGACGCTGTACTCAGAGGACCATCCGGTTCCATACTGTAGCCAGCCGCCTCTCTCTCTCTCTCTCTCTCTCTCATTCTGCCAATCAAGTGCTCACAAACAGTGCTGCACTGTAGTTGTGGTTCACATTCAGCAGTTGCTTCTGTGAAACCCTAAGAGGGAGAGACAGCTTCCAGGTCTCATTAGCATCCAGTAGCGGCTAATGCAGCCTCCCTATTACTGTCTGAGGAGCTGAAATTCAGTTGGAGATGAGCACAGCCCAGGGGGCTTAGGGTTGCCAGTTTAATTAGTGCCTGATAATTTCAATAATGAGTGACAATTCATTGGGGCTTTTTAGGTTGGCCCACTGTTTGAGTGCAAATCGATAATCCTCTGTTTCTTCCCCCACTCTCACGAGCAGATAAAGGGCGAGTGTGGGGGGGTTGGAGGGGGTGGGGGGGTTGGTGGTGGGGTGGGGGCTCTATCCCTTTGCAGGAATTAAATGAAAAGAATCAACTTAGAGAATGTCCCTTTGAAACCAAGAAAGGGAAGCCTATGTGATTTGATTTGCTGTTATTGGATGAGCAGGTGGGTCTTTAGTTGCTGTCGTGGGGTCCGGAGTAAAAACAATTTGCCTGGAGTGATACTGGGTAAGTGAGTGGAGGGCGAGAGGTTTACACTTGTTGTTTTCGAGTGACTTAAACAATGCAATGCTCGAAGTAGGAACGCACTCTTATCCAGGAGTGGAAGTCGTGAATTACACTGATGCATTACAAAAATCTTATGGGGACGTGTATTTTTTGGAGGAATTTTGGCAAGTGGGGCGACACTCAAGTATCAATTACACCATGTAATCTATTTGGCTTTTGTTAAAAACATGACGCAAAGGGTGTGTCTGATTCAGATCCGTTCTGAAGCCAACATGTTTATCATTTCAACAGAGGAAGTAAAGTTTTTTTTTCCTTGTCTTATCATCAAAAAATTGCCGGTGTTCAGTTTTTAAAACTTGGATCCCTGACAAATGGGGTTTGTATATATTTTATATTGTTAAAAAAATGTATCGTCTCTTACTGACATTGAAATTAAATGCAGTTAAAAGTAACAAATACATTTCTTTCACCTGTAATTCTGACTGTAGCGGCAAATAATCACACTTCTCGTTTACTCTTTCCACCTCTGCTCCTCTGTGTGACAACGAGCATAAGATAAACCCATTGAAATAATCTAAAAATGTCAACACGAAAAATCTACATATTTTTGCATATAGGTGACATACAGTATGCAAGTATAATCAGGAAATGAGTGATTAATGCAGTCGCCCTCCAGCTAAAAAGAAAAATGCATTTATTGTGTTTTTTCAGAAGGTGTGTTTGAACCTTCGGTGGCCCGGTGACAGGCAACACAATCCTGTTGTTGCATCGCTGGAATTTCTATTTTGTTCGGGAAGCTGTTTCACAGCTCTGCGTGCAGAAGAATAGGTGAGGGTGAATAAAGTTTAAACAGGCACTTCTCATATTCCACGGAATAATTATGCGAGGTAACATGCTGTTTTACAGTGTTATTGAGGATGAAGAATCAATTTTAGGTGTCACAGATAGTGCATTAAAACACCAATTAACCACATAACACCCAACCTCTGCCTGACACTTGTATTGTAATCATTGTGGCAACAGGAAGAAGGAGCCTATTATTCTCTAATACACACTGCGTGTCTTGATGAGAAAATGCCTGATGCATGCAAAAATAAATTATCACGGGTGGGAAAAAGAAGAAGAAGGAGGGAAAAAAATCAGTGATAAAGAAAGGAAGTTGACAAAAAACACACCAAAGTAGCAGATTGACATCACACCTGCCAATATGT
Organism: Malacoctenus gilli; assembly: GCA_032164315.1. NCBI lineage: Eukaryota > Metazoa > Chordata > Actinopteri > Blenniiformes > Labrisomidae > Malacoctenus > Malacoctenus gilli. Next base: position 13,564,308 of record JASSRZ010000014.1, read on the forward strand.
GGTGCAGAACTCGCAACCTGCGCAGCAATGATAATGGCGGAGCTTTATTGCCCTTTGCGACGTGTCTGCATTTGACACGGTATACGTTCCACAATATCCTGATACAATACTGAGTCAGCACATGAGCCGCCTCTATATTCAGAGCTCGCCATACAGCGGTGGAGCGAAAGTGCAGTGAGAGCACGCGGCGTTTCCTCAGTCAGTTAGCCTGACATATTGTGAAGGACAGTAGCCTAATTATTCCCTGGCAGTGGCACAGACCTGCCAGTCCCTTCAGATTGAGTTGAAGCGCCGAGGCTGGAGTTTGATTCCTGAGTGCCTGCTATGTTTCGAGTCGGATAGGATCATGTCCACCGGAGATTTAATTTGGACATTCAGTGGCGTGAACCCGACCCTTATTACTTTAGCCCCCTCATCACCCTGACCTGCAGTCCTCCTCTATTAGGAGCCCAAGAAAAACAGCAATCATCACGTTAATACAGGGAACATCAAGAGGCTATTGATTGTGGTTACTTGCCGAATATTCCCTCCATGACATGCGGTTCAGTGCCCCCTTCGTGCTCGTCTGTGGCAGTCTTTTTAAATATTCATGACGAGGTTGCCTTATGGTTCTGCAGCTGAATATCTAATTGGGCCGTCAAAAGAGATACAACATGCCCTTAAGCAGGACCGTAACAGCGGTCAGCTCAAACAGAAATTGTGTGATTCAGCCACAGGGCTAATTAGCGATTAGCATTCACTGTTTACAAGGGTTTCTACCTGTGGGCCAGGCAATGGCTGAATTGAGCTTAAATCACTCCATTCTGCCTTTGAAGCTTCAAGAGCCGCCTGTCCATATCATAATGACTGGGAGGAGAGAGGGAAGCGCTGCTCCTGTGTAACAACATAATCATCAATTAAGGCAGGGGAAATGGCAAGAAGTGGGGATTTTTAGCTCATTAAAAAAAAAGCCCAGAAGAAAAAGTATCCGGGTTTATATATATTTTCACTCTGTCTCTTCTCTGTCAACGTCTGCCATCTTTAGAATTCAAATGATTTGGTCTTTCAAGATGAGTGGAAATCTTGGAAATATAATTCAGAGACTCAGAAGCAGACATTCCTAATAAGGGCTAAAATATGAATGACATTTGCTCCAAGAAGATCCTGGATGGAAATGGGATTGCCACTGGTTAGGCCCTTCTTATTAGTTTCCCCCTGTCTCTAAATTATGCTTAATGTATTTTCGCCACCATTATAACTCAAATTAATGCCACTGGAAAGCCACCAGCTTCTTGGAATGATTGCGGTTATTGTCAATTTATAACTAAACTATCGCCATTACCACCGCTCATATATGGTGCATAGCCTTAAGTTATACTTGCCACACTATGAATAAGGTATTCCTCCCGCAGTATATCTGTAATATGGCCTGCATATTGTAGGTGGTTTACATTACCTCAGTGTAAAACATAGGCAGAGTTGAAGCCATTTTATCCTTTTTTTTTAATGAAAATATAAAATATCTCGGACAAATCCCATCAAGCGACGTTGCAGTTTTATTGCTAACAAGCTGTTAAAATCATATTTTATCTTTGGGCTTCTTCAAAAGATAACATTGAAGATTTAGTTTGTCCAACATGTCACTTTCATTTGATTCTTGGGGATACCTGGTGGCAAACCTGGACTATTGTAATACATCATGGTGGTGGAGCCACTACAAGGACATACAGTAGCTCATGTCTTCAACAGCTTTCCAGACATTAAAAAGAATATCAGATTTCCCCAACTTCTTTGAGGATGTACTGCCTTTGAGAGAGGACTTCTTTTGAGCATATCCAAACGTTTTCATCTCTCTCGTTTTTTTTAAATCTATTTTTGCCACAAAGCAGGGACTCAACACAAGCTAATTCAGGGTGATAAAACTGCTCGAGCGAATATCCTGCCTAACAAAGTACAAAGATGGCTGATAAAGGCCTTATTAGAGGACCATCATTATGCTCACTTTGGGTTGAAAACGTTGACTGAGAAGCACCATTATGTCCTGAATTTTTCGCTGATGTGGCTACAAGCTGAGGTGATGCTGAGGCTTTCCCCGACTGTCTGAGGGTTAGTTGAGCGGACCTGTCAATGATGATATCCAGACAGCAGGAACAGTGCAAACTCAGGGATAAGAGTCAACAGTAATTAGAGTCTATCTGGGGAGGTGGGAACACACACGCACATGCACACACACGCACGCACACACACACACACACACACATACACACACGCACACACACACACACACACACACTTTGCATATCATGTAGGCTTATGTTCACAGTTTCCTCAAGAATCATAGTATGTGTTTACATTACAAAAAATGCAAATATTGGCGCACAAAATAAGGAGATTTTTATATGTACTCGTGAACTTCTGCACGTACACACTAAGGCACACACGCACACTCAGGGAGGCGCACGCACGCACCATTCACCCTTGCATTTTGTAATTCAGATATGAGGGCTTAGGTGCACAAATATTGCTTACACACTTTCTTCGGGACTCATAGTGTGTGTTTGCATGACTAAAAAATGCAAATATTGAAACTCAAAATTAGTACACTCACACAAGCTCACACCCAAGCGAGCGCCCATGTAGGAGTGCCCGTGCGCACCCACACGCTCACACACAGGCGTAATAAAACACATGCACACACACATACACGGGTGCACGCATGCCTGCACGCACATGCCAGCACACACAGGCACGCACACAAAAACACACACACAGGCACACACACAGGCGCACACACACACACACACACACACACAGCCTGCACTTCTGCACATTAAATATCAATGTGAGCACAAATATTGCTTGGACACACACAGTTTCCTCTTGAATCATAGTATGTGTTTACATTACTTTAAAAAATGCAAATACTGAAACACAAAATTAGTCAACTGTAACACACAAGCACATGCACACACACACACACACACGCACACACACACGCACACACACACACACACACACACACACACACGCACAAACAGCGAGAAGATGCTTCAAAGACATGTCCTTTAGTATGGAGATTCTGGATGTATCATCCCCTTTTTCCTTAATTGCTCATTAATGAGATGGAAATATATTTCTGCCACAAAGTTTGAAAAAGATGCACTCATTGAGAGAGCCATAAATCTAAACATTTGAAAAGGAATTAGTAACGGGAGCCTCCCATTCTTGTTCTCTGAAAAATTAATGCACTGCATGTTATATTTATTACAAGGCTGACTGTCATTCACTTTACCCGAACCAACAGAAATTAAAAGTGACAGCAACCTCATCAAGAATGAATGCCATTGTATTCTACATGGAGCGGAAAAGACAGGGCAAAAATCACATAATAAAACACAAGCTTCCACTGTGCATCTGTAACAGGGAAAACCAAAGCTGCGAGAAAGGCTGTGAATGAAGGAATGAGGGCAGAAGAGAACCATGAAATGCAGGGCAAAAATACAACTTGGAAACTTTTGTCTCACTTTTCCCATTTTTCACTTTTAAAAAAACTGCTGAAAATCCATTTCAAAAGAGGGATATTGGAGATAAGCAAAAATGATCAGGACGCAACAAAATATATCAAAAGTGACTTGTATATTGAAATGTTTTTCTTGGGTACTTCATAGCGATTTTCCAATATTTTGTGCTTAATTGCTGGCTTCACTCATTAAAGTGGAGAGGTTCTGATCTGAGTAAGCTGCAGCTAAATGGTCAGGTTCCCATGTGAGGGAAATAAATGAAATATTAGTTTATTACATATTTAAATCTCTCTCCCCAGGCTGTCTTACACTCTTTTTTTTCCTTGGGATGGTTTGCATTATAATGTTCACCAAACAGCTTTCCCAACTAATGGCTTGCAACAACGTGGTCCTGCTTTTCTCCCTCTGCTTTTGGTCCACATTTTCATAACAAATTACCGCGGTACGCCGAGGGATGGGAGAAGGCTCCAACTTCCTGAGGAGGCAAAAGGGAAAAATTCATCTTTAAGTGGTACAAAGTTGAGCATTGCCTGTGGAACGCTTTCACAGTGTGTGTCCGTTAAACATTGAGTAGACAGTCAACTGCAGATAATAAGTCAACGTTGTCAGAAAGCTGACAGCAACATTTGGAAATAGGAAATCCATATTGCACGCGGCTTCTTGGGAAGCGCTTTTTCACCCAAGTGCGCAGGGTGGCGATGCACTTTCCCCTGACAAACAATGGTTTTATTCTTCTCATTGGCATAATAAGTCCAAGGTCACGTTTGAAATTCCAAACCGCTGTGTAAGTTCATCATCCAACTCCTATCCATCAAAATGCTGATGTATCAAAACAAACAGAGGGCTGAAAGCAGAGATACAGCAACGGGACGGGCCTTCTGAATAATCGTTGAGGGCAGCCCCCTCGCTCTCCCTATCTCAGGTGTGTGATTAAAATCAATTAAATCACTCCTCCAGTGTCAACCGCCCCAAATCTCCTGACAAATGAAACGGTGCTTTAGGAAGACGAGGATGTTCCTGGTCCTGTCGTGGCTCGGCTCATATTCGCAAATGAGATTAAGATTGGGCTGCTGAGGGATTTCAAAGGCCTGTTTTCCATAAGAGCATGAAACAGCCTGTGAAGCCCGTGTAGGCTACATTAAGTAGACTTGAAAGTGTCTGGAGCAGAGATCAGCTCCCAGCCCACAGTGAGAGTAACTAGCTGGAAAAAAAAAAAGAAAGAAAGAAAAAAAAGAGGGAGGGAGCGATTATTTACCTGCGCTTACGGTGCGAGACTTTTATGGCCGGAAGTTGGATCTGTATCACAATGTTTCGGGGAAAATCATCCAATATCCCATAAATTCTTAAAAGCCCTCAATCTATTTATGACACAGTATTATGATTTGTCTGATGCATCCATTAATGAGTTATTCATCCAATATTAATATGTATTAAATCATGTGTTTTGAGTCAATACTGTTTTCAACACAGCACTGCCTTTGCTGTGTGTCTTCAGACAAATTAAGCCATTTACAGAGCATCAATATGGAATCATTAAATGCCCTTTGTGTATTGTTCTCTATGGTCTACGGACCACCCCTCTTTTCCCCTCTCCCTCTCTTCCTCCTCTCGCTCGCTCGCTCCCTCGCATGCACGCTAGCTTGGCTCGTGCATCAGATGTGAATCGAGGTTTGAGCCCTCCGCAGGCTTCTTTATGACGACAGTCGGTGAGATCTGCTGATCCCATCTCCAGTGGGCCTCTGTAACCCCCCTTTGTAACATTAGGCAAAAACGCTAAATCAAAGTGTGGAGTCAGCCCAGTGTGTGTGTTTAACGTCCCCCTGCTCTTGTCACCAATGACCAGGGGCGGGCCGCCACGTGTCCTTGCCCTATCCCCCGGTGTCCTATCACTCCTTTATCTGTCCACAGGGCATGGCCGCTCTCCCAAAGACAACCACACATGCATGCTCAAGAAGGGCCCTTTTTTTATTCATCTCAACACCCACAGAGAAAATCAGACGTCCCAAATTGTTCCCCTACAGCACTTGTTTTATTCATGGTTGCATTTGAAATCTTTCCCAGTCTCACACCGGAGCGTATAAATCTGGATGTATAATAATGATCATTATTTACACTAAATGGCTCAAGCATTTCTCGAGCCGTTTTAAATAATAAATTGCGATTATTTCACAAGGAATTTAGGAATTTAGCGACACAAAAAAAAGACCCACTAACTCACACTTTAAATATGCTGCAAAAATGTTTTCCAAACTGCAGCAAACTTATGTAGGACACTGACCTGTATTTCATTTTGAAGAGCAAAGGAAAAAAAATATACTTTTTTAACTCTGAAGTTCTTATGGGAAAACAATAACAGACAGTATGTTTATTTGCGATGAAGCTACACAGCACAAAGAAAGAGCAGCCATACCAGGGGAGTTTCCTGACTCTTGAGGAGGGTACAACCAATATTCCCAAACCCATGCCAGGACTTGTGATTCTGTTGTATACTTTTTTCCCCCTTTTTTTTTTTTTTTTTGCCTTTCTCCTTTATGAAGAATGATCAAATCAAGCGTGGAAGTGTGTTTCATCAGTCTGTTGGAGGGTAAAGAGAGACTTTCAAAATAATCCCTTAAGTAGATGAGACTCTCTTTTTTTTCATGGATTGCTTTTTATTGTAAAAAGCAGCATGTTTCCAGAGGAAATGACAATTATGTTGAGTTGCTATCTTCATGAATGGCAGGACCTTTTTCGGGAACCGCGCACAGCACTGTGTTGCTTGTCCACACATCTGATCTAACAGTGTTATTATTCAGTCTCTTGACAGGTCATATTTTGTCAAATGAAATGCTGAATTGCTTCATACTCGGCACGGAAGCTGAAGTGATACATGTAAGTAGAATTAAATTACTCTATAGCATATTACAGCCTCAGTGGGATTGTGGCTGTTCCTCCATTTTTAATAAGTGCTTATTTCCCAGGGGACCTTGTTGGGCACTGTGGGTCAACAGTGTCCAAGAGGGCAAAGCTTGTTCACCACATTCTAGAGCCCTTTAATTGCTTGAGGTTATGTGTGCTATTATCTTCCTTTTTCTCTTTCATTATGGAGGTGCAGAGGTTCGGATTGACCCATCCTCTCAATTTTGAAAGCACTCGCTGTGTTTAGCACACTTCAATTAAGTGTGCAGAGGAGTGCTGTGATGAGATTTATTTAATTAATTATCCCCGCTCTGTTTTGGCCCGTGCATATATTCCTTTTTTTAGGAAAACCTTTCCACGGGTGTCCCAGGTCCGCTCTTATTTATTCTGTTGTGATAATGTTACAACTGTAACAGCAATATTTTCGGTGCTCCCAGGAGTGCTTGGTCTGACTCAAACATAATAACCCACGGCAGTGTCTGTCTGACTCTCAGCCATTCTCATTCCTGCTTGCAGCTGATGCCGTAACCCCGGCCCCTTCCCTGCAGGCTGTGCTGACGGCTGGCTCAGAGCAGCCACACACACACGCGCGCGCGCACACACACACACACACACATGCATGCACGCAAACACACACACACATATGCACAAGTGCATGCACACACACATATAGAAAGAAGACCTGTAGACCTGCATTTGCATGGACACAAATTTTCACATGCAAACATATGCAAATACACTCATGTATACACACGTGCCAATATAGGCACTAACACACAAATATGCATGTTTTATTCCACACTCCTCTCGCCACACTTGATCCTCTTCCTCGATAATTCATTTTAGGTTTTAAAGAGGTGCCCTGTGATAACACTGTAGGAGCTATACGTGCTGTTTTGTAGAAACAACAGAATTCTTTGCAAAGTTGCGTTCGGAGACCAGTTCAATGCCGGAAATTGTTTTGGTGCCCATTTAACTCCAAAGTATACCACTTGCGGGCAAACATTGTTCCCAAGTAGAGGATTTCACAGTACAGAGCCGTGGCTTCATAAGGGGATTTGATCACTTTTTACCTGTTCTGACAAGACTTCCCTTAAGTTCAAAAGAAGGGAAAGCAGATGACTGATCAATATAAACGCAGGTGTTTGGAGAGAAGCTGCGGATTGATCAGTAATAGTCCCTCAAACTGGAAAAAAAAAAGAACAAATCACAGGAAAGAAAGTGAAAAGTTAAGTAGGACACTGTCAGGGATTCCCTGGGCACGAGTCTTGGAAAAACTGCACAGCACAAATGAAAAAGAACAGAGGAGAGCTGGTTGGGGAATTCAAAAAAGAATAATTAAAAACTCAAATCGGGTTCTTAACTGTGAGAAAGAGAGAGAGCGAGAGGGAGTGAGAGTGGGTTTTTTTAAATCCACCAACAAGAATACACTTGGATGATAACTGCCTCAGCCGTAGGCTATTAAAATATTAACCACCGCTGTCCGAGCTGGGACTTTCCAAGCGGTACTGAGCAGTATCCTCCCCGGATACTGGGCCTGAGAGAAAGGCTCTGCTCCTGTTCGTTGCCCTGTGGGAGGCTCGGGCTTGCATGAGGAAGTGTTTTAATGTTTCTCAGATGCCTGGCTTACTGAGAGAGCTTTGACAAGGCAACTATCCTGGGTGTGATTTAAAGGTGTGCACAGAGGGAACCAGGTAGTGGAGCTGAGGGCCTGTTAAGCTACCGGGTGCCTTTCTTGAGGAAAAGGAGCAAACTTTTTCCTTTTTTTTCCCCCCCCTCTCTCCCAAGGAAATTCCCCTGTTGCTGAGTAAAACTTGGTCCCTTAAGTTTGGATCATTTTATAATATGAAACAAAAGCTATAATGCCTCTGCCATCTGATAATGCTCGCTTAACACCAGCACACCTGCAGTTTACAGTAAATTCACTTACTGCCGGAGACAAAAAAAAAGGGGCAGAGGGAAAAACGTCACGTGAAAGACTGCGAACCGAAAAATATTGATATCCGGATTATTTTCCGGCTGAAACCACATTTGCATGTGTGCCTGTTTCCTTGTAATTTAGTTCAATGACTGATGCTTCCAATAGCCTGCAATTGCCTGGAGCTTATTACACTCATAATGTATAAGCAGATACTTAGTGAGTGTATATCTAAATCATTTAGCGGGACTTCGTTTAGGGGGAACACATGGCGAGGAGCACACTCTTATCTCAAATAGTGCAATTGTAGAGGTTTTATTGACTCTAACAGATAACAGCAATTATTTCTCTGAGTGTGCTTTCTGGTCTCTGCCAAATGTGAGCTGGCAGATTATTAAAAAGACAAGTGGTCTCTTTGATACCGAGACAAAATACAAGGGTGTATTTTTAGCCACTATAAAGGCTTGCCAGCTTTGTTCAGGTGAAATCTCTGCACGGAGAATAATGTACGTTCACGTGCCGCGCGGAGCCAGAGAGTCACGGATTAAGACACGGAGATGTATTGAAAAGTTGTTGAATATTCAGACTGGCAGGTCGTTTGAATGTTTTATGAGATTACAGAATCGTGGCATGTATCATGGCGATGACTTAAATTGTTAAAGTAGCCTGAAGTTCATCGAAAGGGTGAGGTCTCTAATCTTTTATTCCCCAAACTGTGTCCCTGTCTATCTCAGTCAAGTCCTGCCATGCCGTCTCTTGCCCGCGTGTTTCTGACACCCGCCCGTTCCCCCTTCCCCTCTCCGGCTTCACCCTCTGCAGCTTCGCCTCGTCCCGGTTCTCCCGCCGTCCCGAGCTCGGTCCTGCTTTGTCTCCGCCGCCGTCCCGCGTCCCCCTCGCTCGGCGGTAGCGTCCCGTCTCTCCCCGGAATTGGGAGTCCTGGCTGGCTGGCGGGCAGATGGGACAGATGAGGATGGCAGGGATTGGCTAATCCCTAATCTGCTGTCTCCTTGCCATTCTGGACCGCAGAGGAGAGAGGGAGGCAAGAGAGAGAGAGAGAGGGAAAAAGAGAGGGAGAGGGTGATGGAGCCAGCTAGATGGAGCCAGCTGTCAGATGGAGAGTCTTTCATGGTCCTGCGCACACAACAGCTGCACAGGGCCCGCCTGCACGGCTCTGCATTATTAAGCATCTTTTTAGTTGGTTCCAGATGCAGACCTAGCTGTGTTTACCCAGGCTTTGTGCTTTCTTGCTCCCCCACCCCACCCCACCCCACCCCAGCCCGCTCCCCACCTCCCCCTCCATACTTCGCTGTCCCATCATTTGCTCATTCCCTTGTTGCGCGGGTGCTTGATGTGGTCAGAACCATCTCACCTTCCGCGAGTCTTTCCCGAGCTCTAACACGACGCTCAGATGTGTGACCTCCTCGCACCGAGGTGGCGGCAGCGCCTTGATAGTTTTAGCGGCGTTACAAGTTTCCAGTTAGGAGACAAGGATTTGAATCATTTAAGCACGTGGGGACGTTTTCCGTCGATGCCTTTTCCTTCTTTTGGGGAGGAAATGAAAGTTGAGCTGTGGTGTCGCGGCGCCATGCTCTGCCAAATGGTTACAATGATATCTAATGACACCAAATGAAAAGGAAATCTTTGCAGTCGAACACATATGGTAATGGCAGAGAAGTAAAATGTAATTACAACATAATTAAATGGTTTCATCGCTGTAATTACATACCGTTTAATGTGCTGCCGTCGTTACGACTCCACGTGTCTGCATATAGAGTGTGCAAACAGGCAAAGTTGTTTAAACACAAATGCACAAGCGCGTGCAAACACACAAACATATGTGCATACACACGCGCACACACACACACACACACCACTTCACACCAATGTTCACATATTCACACAGCAACCTTTTACGAAAGCCAGCTTTGAGAGGGCTAATCTGTGCCTCGGTCCCGTCTCTTGTCAAGTTCAAGAGGGTTAACAAATCTTTACCTCCAGAACAGCCCTCCTCTTCCCCCTTTCATGTCCACATTTGTTCGCTGTATGTCCAAAAATCTACAGAGGCCCGTCCCGACTCAGTTGGGATTGGTTTAGCTGAAGAGCTGGAGGCTTTTCAGTTGCTGGCATCTGTTGTTCCTCTTCCCAGAGCTGCTGGCAGTCAGTTAATGGCCATGCTTGGGACCCAGAGAGAGAGAACAGTGGCTGATTTCCCCATTGCCATCGCACCAATCCCGGCACACCACCAACTGCAGATGAGCCACCAGCAGCTAGAAACATTCAGGCTAATGCTCCGCTTCTCTGAGAGTTTGGGGCAGATGTTCTCCACTTTCTGTGTTTTGTCACATAACTCAACACTGTCGAGTGTGTCTTTTCATTGAGGGCACACTCCTGTGTCCCCCCCCCCTCTCTCTCTCTCACGCGCGCACTCTCTCTTTTTTTTAAAAGGCTCACTCAATAAAATGAAGCCACATAATTAAAAGACCATTTGAAATCTACACACCAAAGATATTTACAATTACCACGTTGAGCCTCGCCGGCCTCCCCAGAGTATCAAGTTAACTTTCAAATATTATGATAAAAATCAACAAGTTATTTTTCTTCCCCCTGTATTTCAATCGTATGACCAATCTTGTCTTAGCGTGGATCATGCATCTTATTATTACAGCCACTCTGGGCTCAGTCTTCGGCATCTGCATAATACTGAAGGAGGTTGCTACAGTTTAATCAGTATCTTGTTACTCTAGAGAGTAAGGCTGGATATGTTATCACTAAGGAGGAAGTTCAAATGAAGCTCGATAAATAAATTAATGCCTTGATGATTAGCTGTCACATAAGCAATTAAAATGACTTCAAATTATTCATTTTCAAACAGGTGCAGTGAAAGAAGGGTGTGATTGTTGTAGTAATTGTCAAAATCAAACAATTTGTTTTGATGAACCTTCCATATGCACCTCTTATGAAAAATTCAGGCCGGCGTGCATGAAATAATTCAAAGTTATTTAATAATAGAATCCCATATAGCATATGTATCAAGGGTATTTTTGTCTCTTGTTTCTGTCTTGCCAGGGCCTTCATCCCCCCCCCCCCCCACCCACCCCTCCCTCACTGGTTTAAATGTTTTGGGCTTTGGAAATCGCCACGACAAAACTGCGTATAAAACTCAATCACATTCTTTTAGCAAATTATTAATTGTGACTGTCATAGTCACAGCGTCCTCCTGACAATCACACAACTGCCTCAGAAAAATACACTTGACAGCTCAGGACCCCAAATCCCACAATGAATTCGTCCTTGACACATCCTTAATGACGATCATCTTGATGATTGTAAATACATTATCATATCAGATCACGTCTGTGTTGCAATCATCACCTCCATTTCCTTTTAATTAAACAGCAAAGCTGACACCACATCTGTCAAAAAGGAAGTGAGACTTTTTGAAATCGGTGTGAACTTCTTCTTTTTTCCTTATTCCTGTTCGGCAGCAAACAATAGAGGGGGAAATAGCTTTGAAAATAACAAGCTCTATCAGTGCCTATCTCCTCCTTGCCCTCTCCGTCTTTCTTCCTCTACCCCTTCCCCCCCACCCCCCCTCCTCCCTCTTTCTCTCTCTCTCACACTCTCACCCCTTTCTCCATCTCTTTTCTCTCCGTCTCTCCCTTTCTCCCACCACTTGAAAGGCAGGGTAATGAGACAGCTAGAGAGCAAAGGAAGGTGTCCGCGGAGCATCAGTTGTGCACGGAAGAAGTGAAAATTTACTGCAAATGAGACGATGCCAGTAAATTCATTTTTATTCAGATTACTGTCATCATACATTACAGCTTCTCTTGTAAACATTTGGCCTCGGTCTTTGTGATGAGGTGTCATTATTTGCCAGATTACGTTATTAAGCTATTAACACGTCAAGCACGGCGGGCAACAATACAGGGGCACGCTTAAACAAGCTGAAGAGAATGGAGGAGGTGTCACTGGCTTGACATATGAAGGCACTTAATAGCTACTGCTCTGAGGACAGAAGAGAGAAATTAAATAGACAGCTTTCAGCGGAGAATGGAGGGAGCTATTCACAAGTACTCCAAGCTGACTGAACTGTCTTTACAGGGTGATTATTCACCGGCCCGGTAAATAAAATGCCGCAATTTAAGTCCATGGAAAACATATTTCCACTCACGTATATGTTTATGGCTGCTATCTGCATGTTATTGGTGTCATTATTAAAAACGGAGGCCTGTTCATTTCACATTTGAAGGCCCAGGAAAACAGTTGCCGACACCAAAAAATAGACACTTTGAAACCTTTTTTTTTTACACAATGAAAAAAAGATGAAAGTTATTGAAACCAATAATGGGTGAACTGATGCAGTTGAGCTTGAAAAACTGTGTAACGAAGTAAAAACTTTCTCTTTGTGTGTTTGTCGTGTTGAACTTTAATTTTTCCTCAAATCTCCTCGAGAAAAAAATAAAAAAAATGTCAGCATTATGAAATAAACAGGGGTCCCAGTGGTGACATGAAGAGGCTGTACGCGGACAGCCAAGTCAGCGGTTTTGAGTGGATAAATCCATGGTAACCTATTGAAATGGTTCAACCACAGCCAAAATCAGCTACGACAGCCAGCGGAGCCGGAGCCCCGCGTTCAGCCAGCACAGCAGCTTAGCAGTCTTAACAGAGAATCCACCACTTATCATCATCGGCATCCAGCGCCACAACACTCCACCATGAAGAGGCTTGAGTTAAGCCGGTTAAAATAACACGAGACAATACATCAACAACAGCTTCCTCTTCCCTTTTGATGCCTGCTTAATTTGAATGGTACAATGGGCTGAATCCTGTTCTGGTGCTCGACCAGAGGACCACAGAGCTCTGTCCATCTCTCCTTCACATCAGAGGCAGCTAGAGGAGCGGGGGGCCCCCTGATACTGTGTGGGGTTGGCTGATAAAGGCCTTATTTCAGGGTCTTCCAGTGAGGGGATGGATTCTACTCCCCAGCAGGGACGGCATGGGCCGCGCCGGTTAAGGGAGATGCGAGAAACTGCAGTTAGAGCTGAAACAGGGCGAGGGGAGGGAGGGACAGGGAAAGTAAAAGAGAAAGTGGGAGAAAAGATTGAGAGAAGTGGGTGACCGAAAGAGAGAGGTGTTGACTGATAATAGACGCTACCTCGAGGGTTTATCATGCATATGACACCTTTAAGCTATAAATTGGGGGAGTTGGAAAGTTCAATCTTTCCACTTTCTCTGTTGTTTTGGGAGGCTATAAACGCGGCCTCATGGTAGTTGACTTTTTCTTCCAGGCACTGACACATGACTGAGGTCCCATTACCGCCAACCCCGTTTGCTACAGAGGCAAACGATACCCATTGACCGGTACGGGCCCTGTGAAGCATTTTACCTTGGGCTCATCCAGGACTTGACATGACCTTTGAACCCGAGGAGCACAGCTGTCAAATGTCTTCCCTGTCATTCCCTTTGGAGACCTGCTGAATCTTCACAAGAAATCACACACTCGGTGACCATGAGCAACCACGCACACACACACGCCCACAAACACACACACACACACACGGTTTCCCCGCATTTGTTGCGACGCTCGTAGGCTGCAACTTCAAGGTTACATGTTCAGGTGTGCGCGATGCATATGGATAAATATTTATAACTTAATGAATTTCCAAGACTGAAATAGCGAAACATGAATATATTTACTTTTTCTAATTTTTCAGAGTGTGGTGTAGTAAAGGCTTCATGAATATCCTGTATCATTTTATAAACATGTACATGTAGTGGGAGGAGAAGATGGGGCTCGGATTATGTTAAGTGGGAGTGAAAGAACCTAAAATTAGTAACAGTAAGTACAAGTTTCTATTGCAAAAGAGGCGAAAAAGAAACAATTTCTCAAGCATGTCTTGCTCTGAAATCTAAATTTGCATCATTGTCTTCGGTGTCTCCAGCGCGGTTTGGAAACAGCCAAGAGTGTATTTATGTGAATCACAGGGCGAGATCCAAGCCAGTGAATTCACTGTGACAGGAGCACCACCAACTGGTCAAAACAGGCTTCACCATTAAATACCTGACTGCTCTCCCCTCTGATGTGCATTGAAAGATTAGTCACATGCATCCAGTTGCAACCTCTACATTTAAACAGTCTTGATTTATTCTTAGTGTGATCTGAAAAACAAGCAAGGCTTCTTTTTTTCCCCTCTCTCCACCTCAAAACCCCCTCGGAGAGGTTGACTTCATGGTATCCATCATCATGCATCTTTAATGACGTCAGGCCAGGAGCATGGGGTAAAATCACAGTAGTGGCCCGAGGCTAAAACCAGCTAAAATGAGGTTCCTCTTACCCCTTCCCACGCAGAGAGAGAGCTGCACACAGGCCGAGAGGGAGGGTACATCGCACCCATCGATCGCTGAGGCGGCTTGGCGGCTGGCGGCCACTCGGTGGGGTTGATGGATACATTTGTGCCGCGAAAACTCGGAGTCGGAATGCGGTGGGCCCGAGCCACGAGCTGGGAGACAGAGGTGTGACAAACGATGGACGCCCTGATTTATGGGTCCTTCTGCGAGACCGGGGAAAGGACAATCTCCTCTCACCCAATTTGATTTAACTGTAAAGGGCCTTCAGAGACCCGCCGCACAAAAGCCTAAAAAGTCGAGAAACTCCTCTCGATTCAAAACACATGTCAGAAACCGGAGCGCCGTCGCAACAGTCTGCTCTTATCCCAGTCTAAATTCTGTCACACAAATCTCCACATTTCCCATCATCTCTAATTCTATTAGTCATGGCAAATCTACGAAGTTAAAAAAAGAAGAAGAAGAAGCCCAAAAAAACCCCCAGCTTTTCACATTAAAGAGATGAGGAATGGACTCGAGCTCAACTCAATTACATACAGTAACCCCTCAAACAAATAAGTCAAATATAGCTCAGGGCTAAAATGCATTTTATGTCACAGAGAGCAAAACAAAAGAGCAAGCAATAAAAAAGATCTCCCACATTTCACAGCGTACAGTATTTCTGCGCTATTTCCTGTAAAACTCTATGATAGTCTGAGTGTGGCTTGGAAACATCTTTCAGTTGCCGAGCCCCCAGCCTTGACCTCAGGGGTCAAAGTCAGTCAGGCTCTTCCTGTCTGTGGCTTTTCCCAGGATCCCCTGCCTGTCGGCATGTCAGCACCTCTCCTGTCTCCTCACCAACTCAGGATGTTGCTTTTGCCTTCCAAGAGTTTCCTGAAACCGGAGGAAAAAAAAAAGATCGGTTTCCATGCAGGGGTCACTTGATGTGAAAAAAGAAACGCCATTAAGCATCGCTGTTTTGTATATTTGACTCAATTTTACAAACTCACTGCCCTCTGACTTGTGCCTATTTGTGGAAGTGAGGATGCGTTAGCCTGTGGGGAATGAAAAGTGAATAGAAAGAATTGTTTTTACGAAGGGTAAACACAAGACCCACCTTCCCCATTTTTTATACAGTTTTGTTGTGTTTTTTTTTTCCCGCAGACAGACGCTCATTCATTTTAGCTGTGTTTTCAACTTGCAATATGCATTGCAAATTATTTTCCTTTTTATCCTTGGGTATGGAACAAGATGCCTTTAACATTTATCCACAGAGAGCTCGCTGCAAGCCTCAGCTAAAAGCAGCTTTTTTCCATTGCTAGTCGCTAAGATAATTAAAGTTAGCACTAAAACGGGGTCATGGTCTGATTAGAGGGCATGATGGACAATTAAGGGTGACGTGGCTAAAAAAGTGCACTGCTTTTGAGCAGAGGTGACTGTAAATGGGGCACATCATTAAACGGCATGTAGGTGCCTCTGTCTCTCTCCCTCTTCCTCTCCCTCTCTCTACCGCGCTTTCTTTTTCTTTCTGCAGGTACTGAGTGGAAGAATGAGGGCTAAATGACAAGGTTGCACCCCCGGCAACAGACGTCCTGATTACTTTTTGTCTCCAGTCTCACAGCAGCCCCGAATAAACCAAAGGCTCCAAACCTATACACTCAATTAAAATGCGTGTTTACGATGCGAAAGTTACATGCGCACACCTTTGTCTAAACTTTGATATTAAGTCTGCCATGGATGCTTAAAAATTCCTCTTAGCCCCTGCAGTATACCCGTAACTCTTATTCCCTTGTTGAGCAGCCCAAAGAGTATGTGTGTATAAATGGAAGGCCTGTCATTTCACATTCATTAAAAGTGAAGTTCCAAAATTAATAATGTAAAAATATGGGTTTTAATTAGTCTTCTATTCTGCCCAATGTACTTAAATTGGATCATCTGGTCCCCGATGCCCTTTCACTTAATAAAGAATTAGCCTGTGATGTTCTGAGCTTGACAGGTAGGATAAAGTGGAGAAAATCACTGCTGTTATATAAAGGATATATCCGTTTGTACGTAATTTGCAGCTTAGTCAATTTGACAGGGGGGAGGTTCCCAGCCATGGATCCCATGCAGGTTTCCATTTAATGCATTTCTATCATGTTATGGCGTGACCACACCACTGCCGTGCGCCGCACACTTCTGTCACATAATTAGTGACATTAATCCAATTTGATTGGATTTCTACCTCACTTTGGCTGGAGTGACGCTCCTGAGTGGAGTCACTACCAAACACAGACAAGGTTACTGCTGTGTCTGAGTGGGACTCGCTAAAGTGCTGTTAAAAATTTAGATTTTTCTCGGCATGCGATTTCAAAAGTAATAAGCAAGAAATTTAAAAAGAAAAAAAAATCAAATTTAAAGGAATTTCATTGAAGGTAGCAGAGAAGCACAAAGACTTTTGACAGACTGTCCACGCGCGCCTTGAACTTGCACGGATATAAACACAACAGATTTCACTCATGATCGTCCAAAGCTCAAAGCTTGTTGTTTCCTGGAGGTTAAATAGGGGGGTTTAAAGGAAGGCTTTAGTTGAAAGCATATGGCGTCCATGAGTGATCCTGTACATTCACTGGCCGCATACTGGTGTTTGTGCGCGGGTGAGTGGGTGTTGTCGCGCTATTCTCAGGCAACGAGCCCAGACAGCCCTCACCCTCTCCTCACTCTCTCTCTCACTCCCTCGCGCGGGACAGGCACAGCTGTCAGATCAAAATCAATCGCATTTTAAAGGACGTGCGAGCTAAATATTTCATTCTTGCCTTGGGAACCAATTAAGTGCTACATATGAAGTCAGAAGGACTGGTTGAGCCGGAGTCGTACTGGTGCGTACCAGCTGCTCCATTGCTTACACCAACCCCCCTTTACCCCATGCAAATGTGTCAGTGTGAACATTCGAGTTCAATTACCTAGTGATGTTTTAAAAATGCACCAAAGCCAGACTGGCAGTCCGGAATTGGAGGGGATCCACCCCAGGTATGTTGTTTATTTAGTTGTTGTCTGTTGTGCTGGCTGTAACCCATTTGCCCTGATTGCAGATGTAACGGATCGCAGCGATAGGAGGGACCGGGGCCTTCAAAGTGCCATGTGTCAGTGAACACCTCACACCGGATGGCGGGGACAACTGGCATCTATTCCTCAAACTGCGACCCCTGCCTCCTTCTCCCATTACACTGCATCACGATGCACAAAAATGAAGTTATTTTCAAACTTAATCTTGCTTCCCCTGAGCGTCCTTTATTTTATTTTTTTTCGCTGTTGCTGATTTCGGTCCCTTTTTTTTTATTTGCTCTTCGTCCACTCCTCTGTTTCTTCTTCACTCCAGTCGGATTCCCTGGGCATGATAAATCACGGTCGATGTATTCCTTTTGGAGTTGGAGCTACATATCGTGTCCTTCCAGAGCATCTGCTTTGTCAATTTAAAGGACAAGGAGAAAAAAATGGAAGAAAAAAAACAAACAATTTTAGACCAAGAGTGTTCGCTAAGACTGAAGTGAAGCAGGGGTGAGGCAGATTAGAGAGTAAAGGAAAAAGCTAAAGTCACACGGAGAAGGTTAAAGTGTGTATATGTGAAGGAGGGAGGAAGCTGAAGGCGTGTACAGTATGTGACTGAAAAGAGCTGAGAGTCTAAGTGGAAAAGAGGATATCTGAGAGCTGAAAGAAAAAGCGAGAGAAAAACAAAAGCGGCGAGTGGAACAGGGAAATACGGAGAATAAGGTGAAGTGAGAGACAGCGCAAAAAGGAAACAGTGTGAAAGGGAGAGCGAGAGAAAGAAAAAGTGAGCGTAAAAGAGAGAGAGAGAGACAGGGAGGGAGTATGATTGATAACGGTGCTGACAGAACCCCTCTGGCCATGCTCTCTGTGGCAGTTTGGGGAGACAGGGCCTCCCCGCGTGAGACCGAGCTGCCCCTCGCCACTGTCCCAGCACACACTCCACATCTGGTGGGATCGCCCACGCTAGGTCAGGGGTCGCGGCACCATGGGGCTACTTTCGGACTCACATCCCCAGAATGCTCAGAGAAAAACACGAGGCCTGTCGGGTCCCTGCAATAATCAGCATTTTGAAAGTACAAGCATGAGCCTAATCACTCCTCGGAAATATTTTGGCTCCGCGCTGACCTGGGGGAAAGGTAGTGAGAGTGAAAAAAATGACAAGAGGAAAACACACCTTTTTGATTTTTTTTTTCTAGCAGAACTGTGATGACAGACTTTGACAAAAACAAAAGCTCAGTTGAAGGTAAGCAGAGATTAATGTGCAGCGTGTGTCCTACGAGTGTGTGTGTGTGTGTGTCTCCGTGTCTGTCTGTGTGTGTGTGTGCGTTCACAGTCAGTTTATGTGTGTGCATTACTGCCCGTGTGCGAGGAGACAACACTGATGAATTAGAGATAAATAATGAAGTAGCTCAGGGACTGATTTGTGATAGCAAGAGGGCCCATCAACAGAGAACACTAATACTTTTGAATGCTATGCCGTTTGATGTTGATCAAGTTCAACTCGGCTGACAGGACCGAGAAGACTGTGGGGAGCACAGGGACCATACTAGAGAACCTACTCAGACAGGTGAAAGAGGAGAGGGACAATACCACTCAGACACACTGACGTACGCAGCTACTCACACATACAAACACACACTGAGCGACTCAAACACTCACACTCTCTCTCACACACACACACACATGCAGAGGGAATCTTTATTCAGTGCACAGTTATTTAAACATTTTACTTTTAAACAAGAAAAGGTCATCGCGTCACGCCAATACTCGAAGGTATTTTCTTACCACAGTCGAGACACTTTTTGATAATTAACTGGGTTAAATTCTTAAGGAAACTCACTTTAAATGGCAACATGTCCTATCAGTCCGCGTCTATAGACATTCATGACATGCCACTGTTCTTCTATTGCTTGGGGCATGGGTCATTTTGAAAGTGTCACCATTTAACCGGGGGGAGGGTTGGGTCTCCATACCTCCAGCATTAGCCCATGTGGGCAGAGTTCGGGTGTGTGGAGAGCGTGGCCTCATTATGAAGGAGATAAAGACCGTTAAGGCTGTTTGGTCTTGGGCCGGCTCCAGCCCCTATGGTGAAACACACCTGCTCCCCTCTTTAAAAAGCCCTGCTCCAGTTTAGCTCTTGGCCACGGACGAGTAATGACCTATCCAGGGGGCCGTAACGCCCGCTTCGTTTAGCCTGTCGTTAAGACCCAGAGTCAGCAGCATACTGCGGCACAGTACCGTGCCAAAACTCAGTACAGGGTGTCCTTGCCAAAGATCTAACATCAAGCCTACTCTGTTAGAATATGGATAACTAACTAGCTAACCACATTAATGAAATGGCAGAATAAATTTGGCAGCGTTGCTCTCCACTTGAAGAATTTCTTTTAGACATATTGTCAGATGGGTTTGACACTTTGATAATTCAACTGAATCATCAACATGAATATAAATCAAAAAAGAAGCCCTTGTATCCCAGCCAATAGGAGCGCACTCAAGATACAGTATCCACTTAGTAATTAGAGAACATAAAGTTGCAGCTTGACACTGCTTGGTTTCCCATTGTTGTCCTGTCTTTGTTGTGACACACACGCAGGCACTCACAGGCATGCACAAACACACCCGGGGACGACACACACATGAATGCGCGAACATGCCCACACGGAACATGCATGTGCGCACACGGAGCACGCGGGGAAAGGCGCACGCGGGCATGCGTGCGCCTTCGCACACACAAGCGCACTCGCACACATATAAAGATTTCCCAGTTTCCCAGTTATGTTTTCATCAAAGCTTTTCTTTGGCACTACAGAGCAGCGTCAGTATGGTAATGTGTTGTGCTGCCTGGAAAGCTGTCAAAAAGCTCCCACCTTGGATGAGAGACCACGGTAATTCAACTGGGCTCCTGTCTTCTGTGTGTTCAGGTCTCCTCATTATTCCGCTTTGCGGGGTAATGGCGTCTTGCACTGTTTTATCTGTCAGCTCACAGCAAACTATAGTTTTTTAGCCCTGTATATTAGATGCTAACATCAAAGGCAGCTGTCTTGACACAGGAGAGAAAGGGAAAAAAAAAATTGTTGCGTAAAAAAAAAAAATGGAAACACTCCCGGTAGGCGAAAATTGAATCTCTTTACGTCTGGGGTGATGTGTGTATTGAGAATAGATTTGCTGGTTGGCGTCTATGTGTTTGTTCTCGAGTAAACAGCAAGGCTTGTTTGGGTGTAACTGTCAGGTATATGCGTGTGCCCCGTGTGAAAATGGGTTTGTTCGCAAAGTGGGAGTTAGAAAAAAAACAGCAACACAAATTCACTCGCGCTGTCTGATCAATGGGGATTTAAGTTACCAGTGACAACTGCATAGCAGATGTCAGGAGACGCAGACCCCTTGCACAACGTCGAGGAGCGAGCCGCATATTCTATCAGCGGGTTTTGTGACTTGTCTCTTTTTACCCAGCTGAGTGCCTGTGAGAAGTGATTTGTACACGCACCAGTTAGATCGCTGGAGCAAGTTTGAAGAAAAGTGTGCTTCCAAAACTAAAGTCTGGCACCATCCTGTTACCCCCGCTCCCCCCCCCTCCCTACTCACCTCTATTTGGGCATGTGGGGCTTTTGTCCCCTTGGGTTGTGGCAGATTTGTATACAGTATGTGTGTTTGTGTGCAAGGTAAGTTTTATAGGAATAGATGAATGTGTGTGTGTGTTGGGGGGGGGTTCTTCAGAAGACGCGGGTAGAGCAAATTAAAACTCACCGCAGGAAATGAGCGCCCTTGGCACTCCTCTTCCCAAGCAGCTGCACACACCCCAACCATCATCTGCCATTTTGACACATCCACGGGGCGTAGCAGGCAGCGACAAGGGGGGGAGCGAGGGGTGCCAACGCGACACCCACGGCTGCGAGCATCGCCGGGCCGCAGCCTCCAGCCAAACAGGTGTGTGACATCATGCCGCTGGTTCCTCTTCAGGGGCCCGGGGAGCAGGCTGGGGGACTGAAGCAGAGAGGGGGGTGCAGGAGGAAACAAAGGGAGGTTAGGTCTCTACCTGACAAGCTCATTGATAACGTTTGGGACAAGAGCCCTGAAGTCGATGGCAAATTGCCTCTAATGTCTCCCGGAGATCACGGGCCAAAGTCAGGTGCTGGGCGCTAAATGGGCTCATTAGTTATGATTTTTTTCTTTCCTTTTTTGGACTTTGCAAGGAGTTTTACACACACACAAACACGCGCGCACGCACACACAACATGTCAGAGATAGTTGAAGCCAGAGGGCTTTTGCAAACTTGGGACGTCATCATAACTCAAGACAGGGTTATAGTTGAGCCCAAGTGTTGAGACCTTTTCCTCTCGGCTCTTGTAGCCCATACAAAGCAGGACATTTTTGGTTTGGAGTTTGACTATTTCAACAACTGAGACACGCCGCGCTGTCTGGGGAATACACAAGTCAAAGGGAAACCATCCCAAATCAATTCAGCGCGGACGGTGAACGCTGTAATTTTTTCCCCCCTTTTCATCAAATATGTAACTGAAACAAAACTTAACAGAGAGACAACAAATGAAATCGGCACGTACCTATTTAGAATTCCCCGCATGTCTCCCAACATACACCCCTCTTCACACTTCAGTCGAATCCCCCAGCGACAGATCCTGTAACAGAGGAGAAGGAGGCTGTGAGTAGCCTGGGGGGTTCCTAAAGGCACCCGTCTGGGACCTGCTTCATAATCAGTGGACAGAGAGGATAGTGGTGGTACGGCTTCCCAGAGCCACTCTCTCCCCCTGGCTGCCCGAACTCTGGTAAGCACCCCAGGGCTACCTGTTAAGGTGTTCCCCCTGGTCCAGTCTCTCTTCCTGGGCAAAAAAAAAAAAGACTCCCAAGCAGCCCGCTGTCTGCACACGATAGTGAATGAGATCGCACGAAGGGGGACAGGAGGTGCGTTTGTGTATTGTTTATGTGTATTTGTATGCAAATTGATGTGCACATGTAAGGGCATATTATGTATGTGTGAGCACCACCACTTGTCTGCGTGTGTCTGCGCTAATGCATGCACATAGTGATGCCCGCTCTACATGTGCATGTAAAAACTGTTGTGTGGGGCTTCTTGTGCGACTGAGAGGAGGTATATTATTGTTAGTTGTCAAGGAGACATTGCAAGGGAGCTGGAATTACTCACCCACATGGACGTAACTGCATGCCAAGAAACAGCCTGGACAATACAAGTCTCTCTGCAGACCTCTTTGGCCCTTATCAACAATAATGCTTGTTAATAATGTGAAATGGCTCTAATTAGTCTGCAGTGAAATTAACTGCTGCAGTCTAATAAGAAATTATCTTCCCGATAATAAAAATCTTCAAAAGACCATAACCCAGAGACTGAAGACAATAAAGTTGAAATTACATCTGGCATTACAGGATGGTTGTTTTTTTTTGTTTTTTCTTAGCAGTTTAGAAAAGTACATTAGTACTTGTTGTCTTAGATCTGCTTTATCCATTTGAGTTTTTCCCATTGTAGACACTGTAGGTATATGTAACACTGGCTGTGTTTCTGTTTCCATAGTCAGGTACAATATTCCCCTGACTGTGCCTCGGGGTATCTCCTCCTTTCCGCTGTTCTGCAGACCTCAACATTACCACTCCTGTTGTAGATGCAGAAAACACTGTAGTGGTAAGCACCCAGG
Organism: Malacoctenus gilli; assembly: GCA_032164315.1. Taxonomy (NCBI): domain Eukaryota; kingdom Metazoa; phylum Chordata; class Actinopteri; order Blenniiformes; family Labrisomidae; genus Malacoctenus; species Malacoctenus gilli. The sequence goes on from JASSRZ010000014.1 coordinate 13,587,638, forward strand.
GAGGCAGGTCTGGGGTTGCAGCCGTGGACTTTCTAAATTCAGGCCCTGGCCAAGGGATCTGGGAGACATCGTAGATTTTAACAAACACACTGGCCATTTCCAAATCTGCCTTGTGTGCTCAGCCGTCCATGGTTCTCCAAGATATCTGGAGGAGAGGGAGGGTGGGCGGGAGGCTTCTGGGAGGAGGGGTGTACAAGGCGGAGAGAGCCAGGACTGTGCCGTCTCCAGTTTGGTTTGGTCCGAGCACAGAGCCAGCTGGCCTCATTAGGACTTGATGGGAGGCGGGCTGGCATGAGACGTGCACATGCATGCACACATCAACAAATGTAGTGTGAAGCGTGGCCTGATGCCCGTGAAAGACCCACACGAAAGTTTTTTTTTTCTTTTTTTCCCCTTTCTCTTTTTTATTGAGTGCATTGTGGCATATGGGCAGAGGGAGTGCACGTGGTGGGAAAACATGATCATTAGTTTATGTCTCTCTTTAAGGTGCTGTCTTTACCTGGCTCACCTGAGCTACCTCAGTGCGCTTGAGTGCTTGTTTGAGGAAAGAGCGGACCGCGGGCGGGCGGGCGGGCGCGAGGAGGGTTGGGTCGGATGGAGCGGAGTGGGTATAAAGGGGACGGGAGAATATGATTCATGGTAGGGTGGGTTCATCACGAGAGACGGCCGCTGACCTACAGTCTGAGGGCCGTTGGACCGGAACCAAGGCCTTGTTCCGACAGAGCGAGTGTAGCGTGAGCTGTGACGGATGGCGCCGGTCTGTTTGAGAGCCCCTGAGCAGGTGTGTGTCTCGCTCACATCTGCAGGCAAGCACAGTGAACCGAGACCAAATGGCAGACGCACGGGGCCCATCGGGTACCTGTGCACTGAGACACACTAATGATTATGGATGCAGGCCTATTAACGGTCACATCTGTAAGGGAGAACAACAACCAGCGCACTGGGAGTGAGTCAGCAGTTTTAACTCCCCTCTGGAACATAGACATGCTGGTGTCAATGTTGGGATAAAAAACTCAAGTCAAAATGCTGCCTTTCGCGCCGTTCGGGTCCGAGCGCGGACCTCTCGCTCTGCATAGGCAACACCGAGAGACGAGGAGGCCCTCTTTGGCTGAAGCCTCCAGGAAGTTTACTTGTTGAACTTGAAAAGCGACACTCGCTCCCTCTCAATATCCGGGAGGAAACTGAAGGACACGGTGAGCAGCGGGGGGAAAAAAAAAAAAAGGAGCCAAAAGATGAACTTCCTGTTACAGCTCAACACTAAATTATCTAATGAATTCATCAACTTAAAAACAGCGTTAAATATTCATTCTAAGAGTATAGGTAATAAATTAAATATTACTCATTGACTCATTATTTAAAAATGCATAATATGATTTGCATAGTTTTATCCTGATAGGAAATAATAATGGGTAGTTGTCTTGTAGCGTCTTTCATGACGGATGAAGCTTGCGTCTTTTTGTTCCCTCATCATCCCTCTATCCTACTTGCTTCTCATTAAAGTTTTAACGGAGGCTGTTTTAATTGTCAATCCTTTGACAGGTTGATAAAAGCAACTTGACAATTAAGTTCATTGGCTCTGCTATGCATATTAATTAGGTCTTATTTGGGTTTCTATTGTTATTGGAAGGAGCACTCATGGTGTAGCAAAATGTCATCCATTAACTTCTCTCTTCTCAGAACTTAATGTAATTAAGCTTGCTATTGTATGACTACGAGAGGAGACTCTAGAGAGAGGAACTTTTAGTATTCATTGTATAAATGAGTAATGCCATTCCTGTGACACTGCAACAACGCTATTTCTCCAAAATCAACCATTCACAACTTTATTATCTGTAACAAGTGCTGCCTGCTCTTGTTTGGTTAACGAACAAAGGGAGCTTGCTTTCATGTCACTGTGTGCCTGTGCGTTTGTGAGCACATGTGTGTGTACTGTATGTGTGGGAGAGCGTGCGCGCGCGTGTGTGTGCGTGTGCGCGCGCGCGCGTGTGTGTGTGTGTGTGCATGCGAATGTGGGTTTGTTTATGTATGTGTGAAGCAGAGATGAAGCAAGAGAGGGAGTGTGTGTCAGAGGGGAAAACGAAGCAGGACATAAAGGGTGCAGAGAGGCTCAGCATTGGGAGGGAGGAGAAAGAAAAATGAAGGAGTGGTGGGGCTGGAGGTGGGGTGGTGGTGTTCGAGCAGATTACCCAGTGCACCTTGCTCAACTCTGCAGGCCCACACACTCACATCAAAGTGGTACCCCCTATCTGCCCGAGGCTTAGTCGGCCCCTGTCCACCCCCCATGTCACTCCATACATCCTCCTGTTCATGTTGAATAATTGACAGTTCTGTTTTACATGCTCAGCATTTGCCAGGACATGGAAGTGTGACTCCAAACAGGGCATGACTCTGAGAGGTGCTGCGCGTTGGTCTGACTTCATTAGAATGTGCCCTACTAATGCTCCACACGCACCCTGAGCGGAATACCGTCAAGCATAATCCGCGGAGGAATCGTCTGTTGCATCAGAGACGAGGCGGCTGCAGCAATAAAGATGCATTTTTTTTAAAAAAATAATTTATTTATTTTTCGCTGTGCTTTTATCCAAACTTAATCGTCCACGTAGCTTAAAGAGTTTGCCGGCCCCACGTGTGAGTTGACAGCAGGTTTCATTTCCTGGCCAGGTTTATGAAGGGAGCAACAACTCCCTTCATTGCAATGCGACTGTTTCAGCGCCTTCTTTGAAGATACTGCCTACTGTCTGGTGTGCACTTACGTCCTGATTCTGCTGAACTTGTTGGATGTCACTCAAGACCGCCAGAATGGCCATGCATAGCAAAGGACAATGACTGCCCTGGGTACGTGGAGGGGGCTACAGTGTTTGTGCCAGGGCGATCTCTGAAGTCAAATAAGCCATTATCAGTCTGTCAAGCCAGGTCTCATTCGAGGTCTCTTAATAACAGTTAGGCAGTTTGGTGAAGTCTCTATCAATGCCTCAGTAATTGCTTTTTACAACTACTGTCGAGAAATTAGACAAAGAACCGAAGTGATAAAGTAGAGTTGCAGCACAGTGGTGAGTTCCTGATCTCCTCGTGCATATGTATAAGGGAGGTGCAGAAGAAGGTTTGATTTCACCGAGCGAGCGAGTGCGCCGCACTATAGTGCTTCAAGTGAGGGAGGGGAAGGCCTGGCTGTGCTTTTGATAGTTTACCTTGACCCCTGAAGTGTGTCGCTCACACCCTGAGGGCTTGGGCTGGCAAAACCTTTCTCAGTCCCCCCTGGGAATGATAATCTCAACGTGGGCGTTTACCACGGACACCAGACACAACACCATTAGCCACAGCTCCGCTGCTGCTCATTAGGACCCCCGATCGATATAGGCGGCCGCAGAAATCGCCAGTGCTGCGGAACCAGCTATCACTCTTCAGAGTTATTATCGTAAACAGTGCAGGCCAAAGATTTAGGGCAGTACCCCACTTCTGCAGTTTCAATTGGAAACAGAGGGGTTTGGGAGGGCGATAGCTGAGTGACCACGGCCCTTCTAAGGACATTAGATTGTATCATTCAGTTCTGAAAATTTGTGCAGTTGTAGAGTCATTGCCTCGCTATAAAATTAGAGGCAGTCAGGAAGCATTACTCTGTGCGCTGCTCTTTTTCTCTGGGGTTTGATGTTATGACATGGTTGAAGCAGAAAAAACACTGACACAGAGGAAGTTCACTCATTACTGCGAAGATATCTGAGCGCTGATGTCTCCCTTATTGAGTGTCAAAAACAAATGATTGGGTTTAGGCGCCGCTCCGCGATTTGCTGAGTTTGCAAAGCAACTCCACCGAATGACATGAAACGCGTTCCATAAACATAAAAAAAAAGAAGGGAAAAATACAGCCGGGAAAAAAAATCCATCGGGTCAAAAGAGGAGCAAGCGAATGCAGATAGGCCTCGGCGTTTTTAAAATGTCCCGGTGCACCGCTGGCCCCGTGTTTGATATCACCATGACAAGATAATTTAATTATTTTCCAATTCTTTCCCTTGTAACATGAGGTGTGGAGACATTAGTCACAGGAAATTGTAGATGAAAAGACAAAAAAGGATAGCCCATTGGTTTCTGGCAGAGGAGAGAATAATATTGAGGCAAAATTGTGAAAATAAGAAAAAGGGGAGATGTATTGATTTTTTGTGGAGCCAGGGAAAGAAAAGAGAGGGAATAAAGAAGTGCTCTTTGGCCGATGTGTCCAAATGATGTCTCAGGGGAGGTTCTTAATGGTAGGGGGAGGGGTGGAGGGGGGTTAAGGGGGTGAGGTGGGGGTGACGGGGGCAGGTGCCTACCCTGACTAAGGCATGGAACTGCCCTTAGGCTAGGGCTAATGGTATTGGCTGAGCTTACTTTAAGCAGCTCTTTCCTAATGGCCAACTATGAGTGTGCCACAGGATAGACAGGTATTGATTGGTTCAAATGCTCTTGAGTTGACAAGAACTGAAAGTCCCTCAAGCATATACAATCTTGCAGCAAATTATGTCACACGGAAAGGTGATTAAAAACAGAAGCTCGGGGCAGCCACACTCATTAAAAGTGTATATCATATTTCTCTTGTTGTCCTTGCGCTGCTCTCTCTCCGCTCTTTGTGTTTACTCCCTTTAAAAAAAACAAACAAACAACAAGAAGAAAGGGGGAAGAAAAAAACAAAACAACCTTTGTCTTTCTGGCTTTTTCTGTGTGTTTTCCTGAGTGAGAAATGTCTGTTTATACAATGTGAAATTCCAAGCAGTCTTCAAGCTTTCGTTTCCATCACAGCGATCCAGCACGCTGACGGTTGAACCTCCGTTGCATCAGTCAAAGTGATGCACACAGAGCAGTTACGCACTTCATCAGTGGTGAAGAATTGTCATTTGAGCGGTGTCAATTGGTTTGACTTTCTCTTTCTTATTTTTTTTTTCTAGAAAGAGAAAAAAAAGAGTACAGGTGTGATGGTTTTATTCCCTTTTAAAAAGGTGCAGCATGCATGGGTATAGTATACGGAGAACAATGCCATATATTTGCTTTGTTGTCATGCCCCCCCTTCCTCATACACACATACAAAAAAATGCTGTGTACAAGATTTTCTCTTATTCACAAGGGGCGCTTTCTAGACTGCTTGAGGCATCTGCTTTGATTGCATAATTCCCAAGAGATGAACAACACAAAACAAAAATACTGACTGAATTCAGACTTATAATATACCGAACAAATAACATAGCAGCTCGACTCTTCAAAACCATAGTTCTCTAAAGAAAAGGAATTGGAGAGTAAATTCAAAGTTGAAAGCTTTGCTCTTTCGCGGCGAACGCAGGGATGAGGGTGAGAGATGAAACAAACTTTTTTTTTTTCCTGGCTGAAAATGTGAAGCATTACTTAAACAAATAGGCCATAGCATACGCATTTATGCACACTTTAACTTAAGTGGCACATATCAGAGATGCTATAAGCCATTTTTTCCTTAACCCTCAACGCTTTGGATACTCCAGGAAAGGCTGCCGAGGAGAATGGTTTATTATGCAGGGGGTAATACAACAGGTCCCCCACGTCACCTGGTGCTTTGCCAAGTGTAGCATGACAGTTTCAAGCAAAGTAAACAGTGTCGAACAAATGAAAGTTAAATGAAATGACGGGTCCTTTTCCTGGGGAAAGCAAAAAAAAAAAAAAAAAAAACAGAGGGGGGGTGGAGGATTTTCTGCATCCAAATGATACGGCTGCACTCAAAGCTCACAGTTTTCTTCTCTTTCGATTAAATGCTCTTTCTCTGGCTGTTTGTGCTTTACAGTGGAGTGTGCTACATCGCTACTTTCTTCTCTACAGGGGCCCCTGGGCTCCCCAAGCAATAGGAGTAAATTAGAGTGCACCTGTTCCAGCTCCAAGATAAGCCATCTCCAGAGGATTTCCTCTGAGTAAAATGAAGTGAGTGAAGAATAAACAGAATATCACAGCATTACTCCGCCAAGGTGAAGTTGCTGCTGCTCTGGGGACACGGTTCGTTTTGCACAACACCCAGCAAAATATCCTCTATAAACCTCTGGATGTAAGACTGTAGGAATGGTCTCTGCTCACAGCGGAGAGAATAGGCGCTGCACTTTTGTGTTCCAACCAAGGCAGCAAGTCTGCTTCTCAACTGTATCTACTCACAACCTTGACTTGAAATGCTGTTATTTGTGGTCTGGGTTTTGTGGTTTGTTTCCAGCATGTTTTGACTCCGTGTCAACACATCTGCGATAGTCAAACATCAAACCACATACTTCCCCTTTTTCCATTCCTGTACCGCTGCCAAACATTTTTGAAAGTATCTAATTAAGTCAACTAAGAAAATTGTCAGCACATCTCTCCCCTCTTCCCATCAGCTTAGCCACATGAGTAACTCCTTGTATGTTTCTTAGAGGATATAAAAGACGCAGCCCCAGTGTGATGCCCAAAGACCACTGACCGTAGATGTCTAGAATGCAAAATTCACTCAGTTGGTTTGCACATAAAAGACACGGATAATTAGAGGAAAAATGTAATTCATCATACGTTTGATAATCAGTCTGATTTGGTCTCCTATCTGCACCAGGGCATTCAAATAACCCCCCTACTATTAGCACCCCACTCTCCCTCACACCAGAAGTCTGTTTTACCCTCTCTTTGTTCCCCTACAACACATTATCATTATTGTAGCTAATTGCATGGTTTGCCTTGAAGTCGTGCTGGAGACTCGTGATCTGGGGTTGAAACGTGGACGGGGATCCAGTCTTCTCCACAGCTTGCTTTACTCTGCTAATTGCCGTTACCACAGGATAAGGCGTGCTCCTCGCTGCGGCCAGCCGGACAAGGCTGGAACAAGCATGGGGCGGGTTGGGTGGAGGGATACTATCACACAAGGGTGGTAAGATGTGGGAGGGAGAGCCGAGGGTGGCATAACTGACGTGGTGCGGGAAGACCAGATTGGGGAGGGAAAGGAGAGCGGTTGGGGGTAAGCAGGGGGGATGGAACCGGCGTTAGATGTAGGTCAGCGGGAGTGGAGTACCCTAAAGATTACAGTTGGTTAGTGCGACCCCTCTCTGACAGGATCTGAGCCCTTGGTCCCAGCAGAGGTGGACCCTGGCATTTGGGGAACCCAGCTATTAGTGAGGCTAATAAAGAGCATGCAGAAAGTTTTGAACCTCCAGTAGCTGGGAGACACTGTCCTGCCACAGGTCCAAAGGCCGGATCTTAGTTAATATCATCCTGAACGACTGGAGAGGGTCTACACGAGATTGTTAATAAGACAGCTGGGCTACGGTGGGGTGTAAAAATACATCTATAGGCACTCGTTTTCGTTTTACAGTCTCTCCTAATAATTGTTTTTTTTTTTATGAGCGCAGCTTTTTATTATCTTTGTTTATTAAAGAAGCCTCATTTGAAAGGCAAGTTCATCTAACTCTGAAAATCTGAAATTTGTGCGAGCTCTGATAGTTTCTTAATTCAGAGGGGAATGTTAGTTTTACACCACAGTATCAACTTCCAACTTCAAAATGAGTCACGGCTCCCCAGTGGGGCTTTAGAAAAGGAAATGGAATCACAGACATAACTAGTGACAAAGCCTCCATCACCTCACATAAGATCTCATTCCATCTGTGAGAACTTTGGGTCTAGCCTAGAAAAATAATAAATATCCTCTTCTCATGACGGCGGCGCGTTTTGTTCAAAAGGTGTTTTTCAAGACCAAACAAAGGAAATGGTGTCATTAATGATATATATGATGAACTCGGGCCTCTTAGAACAGTTTCCTACAAATGCATGGATACGGGGTTGATCTGCTTCCTAACAAAGGATCTCTAAAATATGAAGTGAAAAGCTACCCAAGATGAAGCTGGTGGAGGAACGAGTGAGGAAGAGCCCATTTCCACAACACAAACAGATTTCCTGGCCTTTAGCAGTCTCTTACTGGGATACTTTGAGACATATCCATCAAAACACAGCTGTATTCATTCATATTTCATACCTCCTCCTTCTCCCAGTGCTTTAACACTGTTCTTTGATCAAAGGAGAGAAGTCGGATCACAACAGGAAGGTTCCCTGCCAGCCAAGAAGGAGAAGGAAGGCCAATTCACTACTGTACATGCTATCGTATAGCTTAGCTGCACTTCAACACATCACTCACAGAGAAAGACGGAGGAGAAGGGGGGGGAGGGGGCGAAAAAGCGGAATAAAATAAATGAATGCCTTGCAAATGCAAAACTAAAAACACTTGAGAAATTCATGACTTTCCGCAGATCAAATGTGAGCTTCCACATATTACAGTCAGCTTAGTTGAAGGCCATATACAGTTTTGCTGGTGAAGAAGAAAAAAAATTGTACAAAATAGTTATAAACACAAAACTCCATCAGTCAATGAAAAATTTGCAATTTTCGCAGAGTTTGAGATGATTGATTGAAGTCTTTGTTAGATTTTAAGGGGGGGAGGGGGGGGGACAGTTTCTTCCACTCAAGTGATGGAATTGCTGGGAGACTTCCGTTCAGCAGCGCCCTCGAAACGCACAGCTCAAGAGTGTCACCATGTGGACACGCTTGGAAACGACGCAGGAGTAAGTGAGCAGCTGTCTGAACAAATGCTTCAACTCAGAGCGCAGCTCAGGAGGAGCATTAATAATGTTTTCATTTCCTTCCCTGACCCCCTTCCACTGTCATTTCTTCAAGATATATATTTATATATATATATATATATATATATATATATGTTTTCTAATTAGATTCCGAATCAACGGCTCGACAAAGTCTTCAGCCTCCCTCTTTACCTCACGTCCACACTATCAATTCCAAGACACATCACTCGCAAAGAGCCTTTTCAGTAAGGCTCTGGGAAAAAAAGTGTTTGAAGACCTCCCTGACATTTAGACTCTCTCTGAAGATGACTTTGCCTTCTACTATAGCCTGCGGGAACATAGTAAGACCCACACTAAACTTCAATTGATATGCAGCGCCAGATTCCTCCAGGGGAAATTATCATTCTGTTCGTAATAAGAGCCACAACAAGCACCTGGAAAATGACTTTATTATACACTCCGCTTCAATAAAAGTTTCCTATGACCCATCGGAAACGCACACGCACACACACACTGGGCGCAAGGAGCATAATAGTGATGAAATGAAAACTGTATTATGCATATGATAGAATGCTTATTTGAAGGTAGGCTGTGCGAGGATGCACATCTGCCCGCGTGTGCTTGATTGGCAGGTGTGTTAAATGCTGCGCGGTAGCCTTGGACGGAGGTGCTCTGAGACCCCCTTTTTTCCTGAAGCCATTATCCAAATATGTTCTGTTTTTCAAACAAATGAATGGCACAAAAATCAAAGTATCAAAAATGTATTACCCTTCATAATGGAATTCCCTCTGAGCAAGGACATGTAACAATGGGCCATTCTCAGTTTCCTGTCCTTTCCCTCTCTATGCCAATGGACGTGACCTCCACAGCGTTAACAATGGGGCATCCAGCAGCATAAGCACTTGGCTCCTCTCCACGGCCGCTCCACGCAGCAAGGTTGCTTTTCATCTTTGTTTGTTATATTTAAGGATGACATCCTAGCCTGTCGGCCTCTGCTATTGTCTTGGCCGTGATTATTTTCTATCCGTTGTTTAGCCCCAGTTGTGGCTCTTTGATGAAAAGGTCGCCACTCAATTGGAAAACAGTCATTAAAATGCGGTGGGTACTATTCACCAGTGTGCATGGGGGAACCAACTCAACTGAGCTGGTTAATCAAAAGTTAATTATATAATTTTCATGCAGATGAGGGAAACATTCAAATGAATCCCAACTCTACAATCATTACAAAAAATAAATAAAGAAATAATTCTAAAATGCTATAAAATGTTCAGGGACCAGGAGGCTGTAAACAATATGAAGTTTAATTTGAGGTAAACAAAGTGAATATCCACCAGGGGGTCTGGGAAGGAGAAAGTGAGGTTAAATCAAATTTGGAAACATAGATACCAGCAGGTTTTGTTGTCCTGATATACGTGCAATTAGGCAGGTCCTTGATGAGGACACTGGGAGGGAGAAAGTTGGCTCTCACGGCAAATGCTTTGGGATTATTTAAAGGGAATTTATGGTATTTTTATGCTTTATCTGTAAACATTAATTATTCTCACCAAAGTATACCGGGACTGAATTAAAAACATATTTTAAGGAAACGGTATGAGAGAATAACTATCTTTAAAGGGGAGGATGCAAAAGTATCGAAAACCTCAAAGACAGATAAGTATAAAACGCGAGTAAATCGATTCCAGAGAGTCTCACAGTGACTTTGAGAAGTCCGAAAAAACCACGTCCAGGACAACAATTGCTCCTGCAACTTTGTGAAAGAAGGCAAAGTAAGAATACGGCACTTTTCAGAAAACACTTCAGTCTTTCCTCATCAAAGGGAATGATTGTGTTATGCAAATTGCAACCATGAATATTAAACCAAGGATGTGAAGTATCACAAATGAACAAGCATTGTTCTGGAAGTGCAATGGAATGTGGTTTAATTTCTCTTTAATTCTATGTGCTTTTATAATGTTCACCTTTTCCCAGTTGTGCCAGCGGGTTTGGGTTCATTGGTGTGCATTACAACCACGCTCTAACAATGCGGGGCCTCCCCGGTGTCAGCACAGTTCATGAATCCTAGCCCCTTATGCACCAGGCGATTAGTATGGTGCTCTGTCTGTGGGGCTTTGCCAGAAAATGAGTTCTCTTTAAAACATCTGCCCCCTGCTGATTCTTTTCCTTTCCTGATATGAAATTCCAATTTTTATAATGAACACCAATTTCCTGTACAGAGAGAGAGAGAGTCAGAGAGGGAGAGAGAGAGAGTCAGAGAGCGAGCGAGAGAGAGAGGAGAGAGAGAGAGAGAGAGAGAGAGAGAGAGAGAGAGAGAGAGAGAGAGAGAGAGAGAGAGAGAGA
>JASSRZ010000014.1:13598641-13622647 GCA_032164315.1 Malacoctenus gilli
AGAGAGAGGAGAGAGAGAGAGAGAGAGAGAGAGAGAGAGAGAGAGAGAGAGAGAGAGAGAGAGAGAGAGAGAGAAAAGTTCCACACTGGCTCTGTTTTGGATGACTGCAGTTATCCTAAATTAGCAAAAAGCTGCATGGACATCCAGTGTAGGAACACGTTGAGAAGTGTGTCTTCAATATTCACGTATGAGCAACAAAACAACAACAAAAAAAAACCCCAAAACAGACAGACGAGATCAGCTGGTGTAATTTTCCACCTCGCATATGCACACACGACTTGCATGGCAGAAAATGGAATTACCAAAAAACTGTAACAAATTCAATTAAGTCATTGATTTCTAATAAATTGGCTTAATCACCAGCTGTTGTCATGCTAAGATTGTTGTGTCACAAGTTTGTCATGCTTGTCGGTCGTGGCTGCCTGACAAAGGCAATTGAATCCATTAGGGGCTTCAAAGGACCCAAAATAGAATCATTTCTGTTCTAATGACCAAATCTGGAAGATTAAAGGAAATTCAATTAAACATTTGCTGCGCTCTTTTTTTTTTTTTCCAGGAGTCAAAAGTTTATTACAATGGTGCATCAATCAAAACATTAAGGACATTTAATTGGAATCTGTGTCATAAATAATGACTAGCTGTAGCGAGCATGTTGCTGTCAGGGAGTCCATCGCTAGTGTTGACGAGTCTGTTTCTCTTCTTTGAGTCGCTCCTCAGTTAAAGGGGAACCTTTTTTTCCGATCGAAATGACCAGGATGGTCATCGAGCTGAAGAAGTTCAAATCAAATAGCATTTAATAACTTTCGAAGCCTTGAAAATTCAACTTACCACACAATTAAAGTTTAATTTATATATATGGCACCAAACAAAGTATATAGATACTTATATATTTTTTTAAAAAAAAGCATCACAGCTGCCAACACACATGACACAGGAAATTAATCATGCACATATTCAATCATGCGAATAGGGACAAATAAAAACAGTCATTCAGCAGTTTGTATATTGTCATTGCCGCTTTGGAACACAGTGGCACACAGTGGTGGAGTGTACATTAATATTGTACAATTGAAGTAGACATTGGTGATAAATTATGTATAATAAGCACTTACTACATTGTATGGTCTAAGTCTCTCTTGGGTTTGGGCACTCGCCTCCTCGGGAAGAGACACCACTCCTCCTGTGCCCATCATCTAAGCACAATAAAAGAGGCTTCAGAAGATGAAATGAAATCTGACTCTAACATAACATTTATAGCAATTTAAAAAGAAGACCAAAAAAAACCCCAACCCAGGCATGACTTAACAGCCCGATTTTTTTTATGGAGGTTTTTCTGTTCAAATTTTCCTCAAGTTTAATGAAGTTACCACATTTCCTGAAACCGTAGACTCCACATAAAATAATCACTCACCCTGATGGTCGCCTCAAGCTCTCCCACACTTCTCTTTCCACCTGGTAGCCATCCATAGGACCAGTGCTGGGAGAGAGTGACCTGAACCACCAACGCCAACAACAACACCTGCACCATTACTCTGCTGCTCGCCTCCATTAGAGCTGCGGAGGAAGCCAGGTTTTGTCATAAAAAACAATCATGTCACAGCCTCCTCGCGCACAGCTGCGAGGCTCACAGATCAGAGGTTGTGAGGCAACACCGGCAAACAGCACGTTAGGCAGTAATTAATAAGTAGAGTCATTCTAACTTAATGAACACCGAGCAAACTTCATTGTGGACTGACTCACCTCTGTATTTGCCTTGTTAGCATGTGGTGCATTAGCCAGAGGGGGATTTTATAGGTGTTGTACAGGGCTGCTGTCAGGATTAAAATCCCCCCCGCCCCCCACCTGCAGGTGTGACACATTCACTCACTAATGGGACACAAAATACTACTAATGGAGCGGGCTAAGTGCTCCGTTATGCTGACGTCACAGTCAGGGTTCAAACGGCATGAAATATACATTGGGAAAAAAAAAAGAAACAAAACATTTTTAGAGGTGGATGAAAAAGGACGACATAAATATGAAATCTGACATTTCTCTTCATCTATAATTTATTGTATTCTGCTTTTAGCAAACAAATAGCAGTTCAAATTCATACAGACTGAAACATCATTGAAACAAGATGTTTGTGCATTTCTTACATCAGCCGTCATCACTCTTTTATTCTTACTCCTTTATCATGGCAATAGATTAAAATTGGACAATGCAGGAAACCTAAGTGATGATCAATGACCACAACAAGCATTTACGTACACTAAAATGAACAAAATGACCAGTGTGTCATGTATAAACCTTTTTTTTTTGTTGTTGTTCTTACAAATTCATAGTCATGGAAGTACAAACAGTAGAAACTTCAGACTCGTCTGTTTACTGCTCCACAAAGAAAAGTCTTGCAAAAATATATGCTTTTGTTTTTGCAGCAGTGCTGGAGTCTGAAACCAAGACCACTGTCACTGTCACAGTCAAAATATGGACGAATGGAAGTGCATCTTTCTTATTTTACCGTGTCTGTCACTGTACATGAAGAAGCAGCTGCAAAAACTTCCTACTGTGGGTTTTTTTTGTTCAGCGTTGTTGTTTTGTTTTGTTTTTTTTACACACGTGTTTGAAGCATGTACAAGTATGGTACATTTGAATGGGAATAACAATCTGAAATGTGTTTGTACATCATTTCTTCGATGAGCCATTAATGAGAGAACAAAAGAAAGTTACAATAAGAGTGTAATATTTACATGTAAATTCAACATACAGGAAACATCTGGCTTATTGTTATTAAAATGGTGTCACTTGGTGACAAGTTTTTTTCCTGATTAGAACTCCTTCTAATCAATATGGCACTGCGTTATGCACACATGCATGTGTAAAGTTGAGATGTATAAAACCGATCTCTCAAAAGCGGAACGTGGTGACGGCGATGATGCTGCTGCGATGAATCCTTGTCCTAGCACATCATCATCTGCCTGTTCCAATGTGGGCTAATTGCATTTTGCAGCGTCAGGCACCAATCCACTAAGTAATATTGCCACGGGCGGTAAAAGAAAGTTGGTGAAGTTGAATGATATTGCAACAGGCAGCAGCTGTTCGGTTATTCCCAGACATTAGTGAGGTAATTTGCAGCGTCTAAGAGAGTGAGCCGTGTCTGAAATGTGTTTTTGTTTGAGCTGAAAGTAGGTCATAAATATTATTCGCTCCATGTCAGATAAGATCATCCTTTTTTCCGCCAAAAGTTTTTTCTTATCTCATTCATCAAACACACAAAATTCCTATTTGATACGAGTCTAATGTAAACCGAAGGCATTGTGGTCATCAACGAATTATAAGAGAAGAAACCAAAGTGGTCGACACCAAAACACATCGGTAAAGAGTTTCAGGTTGGGAGTGTGTACATGTGTTTATATAGATAATTGTAGAATAGGCTTGATATTCCACCCTAAACACTAAAAAAAAAAAGAATATCTGCCACATAAAACTATTATTTAACATTATTCAAAAACCCAACCAGCCCCAGTAGCTGTTTTAGTCTTTATACTTTACAATGGGGTACTTGAAGAGCAAACATTCTTATACGAGACAGACGCTCCTGTTTCACAGATGCTTTCAATTATCCAACAGTATTTTACAGCATTTCTTGTAGGTTTGTCGTCAAGTGCAAAATGTGAAAAAGAGCTCCCTTTAGAAAAAGCAACATTCGGAAAAAAATTGTAGTCTTTTTTTTTTTTTTTTGGAAAAAGTTGACAGGAATATACAGAACCTCGTCGGATGTATGCTATTTAAAATTGGCGTAGTCTGAGAAAATGTCAACAAAATCTTGCACCACCCTGTAGCAGAAGTCGTATTGCTCCTGCAAGAGAAAAAAGCGAGAGGAAAAGTGTCACCGTGCAGAAAAAGGGTTCCAAACAACACGAATGTCAATAAGCTGACAGCTTCTGCACAGCCGGGCTGATTTGATTTTGTTTTGCACCTACCACAGTCTGAACCATGTGTGGTCTCTGCATACGTAAACTCTTGACTGTCTGGAAAACATCCAGCAGGCCTTCAGCTTTCACTCTCTCCAGAATGTTACTGAGGGCGATGAAGGTCCCGGTCCGTCCCGCACCAGCACTGAGGACGTGGAGGACAAGACCGTCATCAGTCATTGCATCACATAACCAACGCAGTTCTTCCATCTCTCTCTGTCTTTTTTTTGCAGAGCTCTAATTGGGAAAGAACCAAAGATTTTTCAGAAGCAACAAAAATAAATCAACTCTCACATTGTTCAATTGAAAACGATAAAACTCTGTTATCCACATTTTTTCCCCCCTCTTTCTATTTAACTCCGGAAAGTTAACAAGAGAAAAAGGTGACCTTTGTGTAATGGTGCTAATAATTATCCTCACTTAAAGGGAGGCTAATCCAAACGCTAACACTAATCAGTTTGGAAGCTCAGTGTTTGACTGAGTCAATGTTTACCATGATGGCGGGATGGAGAGAGAAAGACAGAGAGAGACGATTGTGAGAGCGATGTGCGATTCGGAAGAGAAGTGTAGAGAGACGTTGGGGATTGCAGCGGGTTAGCCCCATTCCCCAGAGACGCAGAAAAAGCTTTAAAAAGCCCCTCTTAGACAAGTGGTGATGAAGGAATAGAAGAGAGTGATGACACCATTTCCTGTCGTTAGCTCATCTTATCAGATTAATCATAGTGGGAGTCAGAGGAGATTTCACTTTGAGAGGTTTTAATTGACTGTGAATCAGTGGATTGGATCAATCCCACAGGGGCATGCTGCTTTAGAATCACTTCACCTGAAGCTAGGTTCTGATCAAAGCTTTCACAGCTAAGTCTTTATAAGGGATCACATAAGTGGTTTAGGCAGAGAACACCAGGTCTACTGAGGAAAAATGTACAATTTATTGTAGCAGACGTTTGCCGGAGCAAAATAAATGAATCCCCCCCAAAAATTCGACTTCCCACCAAAAATCTCGCGGCGAGACTCGGGCGATGGGGTAATAAAAGTGGAGAGGGCGAGGGGGGGAAGACGCGATGCAGAGCAGGAGTGGACAGATACATTATTTAATATAGCGGATGAAATTTCCATCTGACGGCGTGCGTCATGCTGCAGGATTGTCGAAGTGAAGTTCCTCACCTGCAGTGCACAATTATGGGACGGTTTCCAGACTGCTGCTGCTGCCTCTGCACAGCGGCAATAATGTCAATCATCCCTCTTCCCTCAGCTGGTATTCCGATCTCAGGCCATCCGTGGAAGTGAAAGTGTCGGACGTGTTGAGACTGCTTTTCCTGGTGAGATGAGTGAGATATTGAAATTTTTTTCATCCACCTTAAAAACTTTAAAGTTCTGGGGGTGGGGGGGTTCTCCGCCCCCCCTCCCCCCCACCCGCAAATTTATTGTTCTTCACGTGGTGAAAATTTGTAGGGAGTGAAAAGAAAGTATGAACTTTTGAATGTATTATTGAGATTTTTCAAAGATTGATCTCACACTCACTGGTCTGTTGGTGAGAACCATGTCTTTGAGAGTGAAGGTTTCACACTGAGTATCTGCAGTCAGCTCCACGCTATAATCTCCAAATGTTACACTGCCCTCTGATGGCCAATACTGGAAACACTTTTCCTGGTGAGAAAGGTCATATGGAAATACAATTATCCTAAATTTCAGAGACTTATCCCACTTGTTGTTCGTATTCATTCAGCGTGCGCCGCTCAAAATTCTATCAAACAACCAAATATACATTCCCCAAAACTGTAAGTGATAAAAAAGAAGGGAGATTTCAAATAAAAGACTAAAAAAGCAGGTGCATGTGCAGCTCCGCATTTCTGTCTGTACTTTTGCGAGAGCACCGTACTGTACCTGCTCCCTCTCTTTGAGTTCGGTGAGCATAACGATTGAATGACACCTCCACTCCCACACCATCCTCCAGAAGTCCTCCACAGTGTGAGACAGGGGGCCCTGGGTTGCGATAAAATAGTCCTTCTGCCTGTAGCCCTGGAGGGCAGATCATCCGGTAAACAAGACTTGAGTGTGCAGCAAACATAATATTTTGCATTGTTTGTAAAGGAAACAATGAGCTTTATATATACTTCTATGGGAAATCTATACAGGAGGTCGGGAGGGAGCGCTTACATCAATAAAGGAGGCATTGATGTAGTCGGTGAACTCTTGTCCTCTTTTCACAGAGAGTATTACTCGGTTGAAATCATCTGCAAAAAGAAAAAAGGGAAATGAAACTTTCCACCAGTGATTCCTAATAAAATAAAAGTTTGAAAGGGCTGATGGGAAAAAAAAACATCCAAGAAAAACTTCAGCTGTGTTATTAAGGCCAAACACGCCACAGTCTATATAAGTTCTCCGTGTAAAAAGTCAGACTCTGGCTTTCTGGTTGTGTTTTTTTTTCTCCCACTCAACTCAAAGTGAAGATACAAGCGTTGTTTAAATGTCACTGATCACACAGCGGACATGCTCTGATTAGACGGATATCTGTGTCTAAAAATCACCGGCCGTGTGATACTTTGATGCTACTCGGATGTGATGTATTATGAAACTCTCGGGCGTTTTCGGAGGGCTCCTTACATGGGATGATCTGAAGCACACGGTTCTTCTTCATGTTGGCAGGGAGGTTCCCGGTTCTCATGTTCTCCTTCATGATGCGCACGTTGGTCAGCTTCTGATCGGGGGGGGGGGGGGGGAGAAAACACGGGCAAAGCCTTCAGAAAAGTTTTTTTCCCCAATGGCAGCACAATGCTCATAAACGCAGTGAGGTTTTTTTTTGTTGTTGTTGTTTTTTAGGTCCGATTATGCTAAAAAAGGGTGCAATGTTTTAGGAGCTGCAACAAGTAAAAGTAGCGGCAGCTGGACAAAAAACATTTCTTAGAGGTAGAGCGGATCAGAGGAAGAGGAGGCTTCTGGGAATAATTCCACTCAGTGTGTGGGGAACAGTGAGGACTCTCTGCAGCAAAAGATGAGAAATTTTCACAGAGCTACAGTAAATTCCAGGTGGCAGATGGTGGAGCCTTATAAAGTTTTAGTTGATCCAAAGCATTGTTATTTATGTTACTACTGCCAAGAGCAGCACCCTGGGCAAGTTTTCCATGAAAATATACCCATGCAGGGTGCAGGGTGATTGGGACGATTCATTACTGACTGAAATGTTTAAGAGGGAGCTTCTTCCGTCGTACCCTGAACTCCTCCTCCAGGCCCAGCCTGTCGTGGGGAGCCCTGGTGTTGTGAAGCCTCTGCAGATGGCCCTCCAGAGAGCACACATCCAGCTCCGTGTCTCCATACAGATAGTACTCCAACAGAGCCTGGTAGATGAAGGAGTACTGCATCTGAGGCAGGAGGAGGAGAGAGGGAAGGCAAGGAGAGGAAGACACAGAAGTAGTTGCTTTAGTTCGCCAAACTATTTCCTACTATTTTCGTATCACAGACATGATTGTTTTCCATGTCCTCGCTTGTTTATGCCGCGACTCGAGCAGCGAGCCGAGCTGTCAGTACAAGGTACAGCGGGTCGGAGAGGGTCAACACTTACATCTGTCTGGATGAGTTGACAGCGCTGCTCTCGTATTCTGCTCACAAAGCCAAAGACATCCAGCCTCTGTTCCATGTGCATCATGTCGATCATGCTGTCAATGACAATGAACGTCCCAGTCCTCCCAACCCCGGCGCTGCGGAAGCAAAAAACAGAAGAGAAGGCACAAGGTCTCCTCTGGAACAAACAAGCCGAGCGCGGCTCCGGAGCAAAACGTGTCGAAGAGGAAGTCCACGCAACATTCCTTCACATGTGCGAGAACACTCGTAGTAGCAGCGGCGGCGGTTCACACGTTTCTTCTGACACCACGCATGATATATTGATATACATTTTGTATTCTTTGCCGCGCTACCCCTACTGTATGCTCCGAACAGAGACGCCGATTGTAAAAAAAAAAAAAAAAAGAGAGCGAGAGAGAGAGAGAAAGAAAACAGAAAAAAAGCCACGAACATATGCAGAAGCGCTTCACCTCGGAAACCCAAACACACCCTTAATAGATTTACAGGGGTCATTTCGGCAGACGGCACCTCTGGGAGCACAAAGCCGGGATTCCGCAGCAGGGTGATGAAGCCCGTTCAGTGGGCCTCATTCAACAACAACAGTCCCTCTCCCTCAGCACCTGTTGTACCAGTTGCTACAAAGACTCTTTAGTGAAGCCTTTATGGCGGCGGTGGCAAAAAAACACGGCCCACGGGCCGACTCCGGCCCACCGGAGGGGTCTAATCAGATGATGTCAGGACAGAGTGAAAATGACACTGAATTTCTGCAACACAATTGTACGCTGACGAAACTGAACAGCAGGTGGCGGGAATACCATGGAATAAAAGGTTAGTTTCCAGCTGCTTCGTTACGCGGGATACATATGAAAGTTATGTAAATTCTACTGGTATGCTGGTATGATGGTGCTGGTCAGGTGTCAGTCTGTTTGCTTGAATGTGGCCCCTGAACTCAAAGTCATCCGACACTCCTGCTTCATGTGATTGGTCAAAAAAAAGTCAACAAAAATAAACTGAAGCCCAGAAAAACCCGAGGATTTCACTTCACTTGTGTCAATGTTTCATTCTCTGTTCAATGAGCTAAATTTTGGGTTCATTTTCTTCCAAATAACAAACCCGCATGAAAAAACAGCCTTTTCTCTTCCTCCATACACGACTGTACGCTGTACCACAGAGCCCGGCTCCAGCTTCCTTTGTTTTTACACACCTGCAGTGCACAACAATGGGTCCCGCGTATGACGGATTGACAGCCTTGACCTTCTTGAGGAATTTCAGCATGCCGATGGGCGTGAACGGCACCCCGAAGTCTGGCCAGCTGGTGAAGTGGAGCTGGGTGACCAGCCGAGGGGCCCGGGGACCATCGCTGCCTTGCTGTGAAGCGCAAGCAGAACACGGGGCTTAGAACCTGCGCGCGAATAACGCCGGAAAGACACGGAGCAGTCCAAGCGAACTCATCGCTTGTCTTTTTTTATTTTCTTCTCCCGCCATTAAGCCGTTCAACAACAAAACTGTTCGCAACGAGAAAGAAAAGGGGGGGGGGGGGGAGAGTGTTGTGGCGAACCGCGGAGATTAATTTAATTATTTCTCTCCTTTCTGTCGTTTTGCTTTTTTAGGACAGAATGTAATTATCAAACACTGGCTTGCCTTTGCCTCGCTCTCACATCTCGTCAGGACTCGGGGGAGCGCCATTTCGTTCTCTTGAACACTTGGTTACTCTGTGTTCAGAGAGCTAAACGTAAAAAAGCACCCAGTCTGTCAGCTTGTACCGAGGAGCCGCGGCGCAGTCACAGTTTGTAGAGTCGGGGAGGATGTGTGTGCTCGTCTGGCTTCAGATGGAGACGGAACAAAGTGAATTTTGCAACTGAAGGCTTCACAGTACACTGCGCCGGCATCCAACTTGGCAGCCAAAAAGACGAGAAAAAGAAACACGGATACAGTACGCGCACGAAATTTCTGAAGGCAAAAGGATGAAAAACCAACAGTGCACTTTAAAACAGGGGCTTGTCATGTTTGGAGTACACCTACATATTGATAATTCATGCCGCATCTATTATCCATATCCTTTAATATTCTTTAATGTGCTTCCATACAGCTTTATTTATTTATTTTTCTATTATATTTTGTCTCCTATTACAGTTCACAAAAATTCCCATCACTTCCCCAAGGGGAGCATTACTTTTTACACCATCGCAATGCAGCTTTCTTTTGTGTTGAATTTTTAATAAGAATCTTGCAATTATGAAAATAGATTTTTATATTTTTTTTCACAGCAATTAGAAACTATATTAAGAGCACTGGGAAAAAAAGTGGGCTATTATGTTTGCACCACATGTAAACATCCAAACAAAAGCGGACATTTATCTCAATGTTCGGCGGGTTTTTTCGGATGAATGTCTTCTTCCTGCCGCACGGCGTAATTACACGTTGGTTCGGCGCCGAGAAGTCGAGTCGGGCTGCGCGCAGGGGCGGCCGCGACGCCGTCGCACTCCGGAAACGCGATTCGACGCTAATGATCAGTCCGGACGCGCGCCTCCGTCGTCCGCATCCTCGGTACGTTCGCGTATGAAAGCGTGCGTTTCACTCACGTATTGAACGCAGAATTTCCTGATGGTGTAGTCCACCAGGACCGTGAAATCCTCCATCGCCACCCTGACGTTGCCGTACATCCAGCAGCCTTTCTCTGGCCAGTACTGGCAACACTTTTCCTGGCGAGAGAAGCACAAAACCAAAACATCATTCCGAACGTTCTTGTGTTTACATCTAGTTTGTTCCGCTTCCTCTTTAAAGACAAAGGTTGATATTTTGTTTGATCTATTGTCTTTGTGTTGAACAGTAACTGGTGCCCTGCGTCAGTGTGAACTGATTTATGTTCCCGCTCCATCGCGCAAACCCTTCAATAACCCTTGATTATTATTTAACTGCATTTCAATTTTTATTTTTTTCAAATTTGATCTTCTTTTAATTTGTTCCATTTTATTTCGATTTTTATTTCAGAAAAAATTTATTTTGTTCCTCTTTGCCCGACAAAAAAGTTGAATTTATGTCAAAGTGTTGAAAAAATTTAGCTTTTCTTCTCTGAAATAGTTTGAAAATAAACCAAAAATTTCAACAATACAAACAAAAAATGAGTGTAAGTTATTCACTGAGAGGTTTAAAAACAAAACAGTTTATCTTAAATTTGCACAAGTACTTATGAGGACGTACATGAGAGATATAAGGCTGCTGCTTCTGTTGAGGATATTACGTGTGTGTGTGTGTGTGTGTGTGTGTGTGTGTGTGTGTGTGTGTGTGTGTGTGTGTGTGGAGATGGGTGCTGAATGTGTCTATCTCACAGTCAAGTCAAAGGCAATCAGAGTGACTTTGTGCGACTCTGTCAGTCAATAAGATCTTCACAGTGACGTTTCAACTCATTAACTTGATTCTCAGACTAATTATCATGAAGCCTCTTAGGATCTTATCAACAATTATTCCGTCATTGATCTCCATTGCCTCTCTTCTGTCCCATCAAACCTACTGTTGAGCACTCAATTGATCATCCCTCTGAGGCGAAGTTTCATGCAATGCTAAGTAATCTGCTGGGCGGCTCTTCGCATGGATTCTCAGCCGGGGGAAAAAGGGGGGTCAAATAAATTATGCCCATGACTTTGGGTCACGAGAATACAAAACGGTTTTCGCTAATTGTGCTGCGGGCTTTTATAGATCGCACGGCTTCATTGTCTTGCATTCGTAGGAATAGGAAGACGCTGTGCAGAGAGCGCTTACCTCCTTCCTTTCTTTTAAATTCGTGAGCATCACTATAGTCGCTGTTTTTTGCTCCCAAACCATCCTCCAGAAGTCTGCCACCGTCTCAGGTTTGGGGCCTGAAAGGGAAATTTCAGACAATGTGAACGTGTGGACAACATGCCAGCGCTTGCTTGTGTGGAAAATAACGTTAAATCAGGTTGTACCTTGAGCTGCAATGAATTTGTTCTTCTCTTTGAAACCCTGGGTTGGAGAGAAAAACACAGGATTGGTCTGAATTCATCGAGACAATCACCCACGTTCAGTGCTCACATGTACTTTTCACGCACGTCGATGTACGAGGCATTTATGTAGTCGGAGCAAAGGTGTCCATCGAGATGGCTCAACGCCACCCGTGAATGATCGTCTGTCAGGGGGAAAAAAAGAAGGAAAAATAAAGTTAGTTTTTCTTTATTTTTCATTGAAGCTCCGATTTTTTCCTGATGATTTGGAAGAGGATAAAACTATAAGTCAGACGGTTGTATTAATATCATCTGCAGTAGAATTTATGGCTCCTCACTCACATGGTAAAATGTTTGGGTATCTGTTTTTCTCTCTGTTGTGCTCCCTGCTCGCCTCTTCAAAGGACCCATGGTGGTAGTAACACGGCAGCGACTATAAAGAGAGCATCCAATCCTCACGGGATCAAAAATAAAGCCCCGGCTGCAAAGCCCTCCAACATCACATTTTATGACTGTTTGCTGTACTTGTTGTATGCATGCAGGACCGAGATCTTCATCCACACCGAATGGAGTCATGCTTACGTTGAACTCTTCTCTGAAGAGCTTGCCGTCGTCTGCCGAGCGCACCCGGTACTCCTCCTCCAGCGAGTCCAGGGGGATGGGGAAGTACCTCTTGGAAGGCGAGGGCGATCTGGGGAGGAGGACCACTGTCTGCTCTCCTGTGTTTAAAAAAGGGATATATGGTGGTCAGGCCGCTAACGTCCCCCAACAGAGAACATTACAGGCTCTCGCAGCACCTGCAAAAACAAGCCTGATGGCTATTAAGATTTCCTACTCCTGCGGCCACATGACAGAAATGATTTCTGGAGTCATAAACATGGCGCTGCGGCACGAAATTGTCTTAACTCAAATTTTGGCCTTTCCCTTTATTTATTTATTTGTTTGGGTTTTTTTTCCGACTTGAAGGGAAAGTTTCTACGACTCCCCCCGCGTGCTGGGAAAGCTCGGGCCCCTTCCAAAACCCCTCCAGCTACTCTGGAGATCAGGTCGTGAAACTTTAGTTGTCCATAAAGAGTTTCAAATTTACAAATAAAATAAAACAGGGAATAAAACTCAAAAGATCACATTATATTTTCATGTACTCGCGCTTACATTGAGTACAGCACAACGGTACCTTGTTCTTCCAAGAAGCCATTTGGAATCTTTTTGTCCACCGAGGTGACCAAAGCTTTCCGGTGGTTTTTGAACCTGCAGGGTGGAAAATAAGGAAAGCATAGACTGAAAAAGCAAGGAAAGAAAACCCCCAACAAAAAAAAAGCGATGCACTGAGCTTGATCCAGAGAACAAAGCTCTTAATCACGGAAGTAAACAACAAACACCAAAACCAATAACAACCATCTCAGAGAGGAAAAGCTGTTCCTCCTCATGCTGTCGTCAGGCAGGGCAGCCTCGGAGCTGGATGGACACCAAATGAGTGGCCTGGCCCGGCCTGACCTGGCTGTTTTTGTTTGCCGTCTTAGTTGAAGTGCAGCTGTTTACCCAGAAGCCGCTGCTCACCGCCTGTTTCTCACACCCACCCCACCACCCGAGTTGCCTGCTCGCTCCGTCTTTGGACTCATGTGTGGTTTAAAGAAAAGAGGCGACGCGGTGCAGCGCGAACGTGCGTTTTCAGGGTGCGCTTGCCTCAGACAGTAGATCGTCAGCAGGACGACGATGATGAGGAGCAGCGATATGACCAGTGTGGAGGGCAACACATGAGCCCCTTGATGGGTCGGGTTTTCTGGGTAAAAAGGTGGGGAAACACAACGACAAAATATTAGCCATGCTCCTACTGTGTGAACTGGAACTGATCATTTGCCCTTATTCGTGAGAATTGATAAAAATTGGATATATGATTTAAGACACTTCTCTCAGGTTGGCTCCATTTAATCACTTGATGACAATCTGCTTTCTCACTGATTTAATTAACATTTGATCAAAAAGGAATTACGGAGTAAATTTGTGATTTTAACAATGTGGAAACTTGTGCTCTCGTCTTTCCCATCTAAAAGAATTATTTTTAATAGTTTTCACATTTTTCAATAATATAATTTTACATGGGATTCACGAATTGGGATTCCAGATAGAATCAATAAGTAGTAAAAAAATGCACATTCACTGTAGCTGCAGCATAGACCACTCTTGTACGATTCAGCTTGTACAATTGTTTGTTTTTTTGATGGTTCTTTTGGTAGAATAGTTCTTAGTGTCGTTTCACCAGTTACCTGCCGTTTGGTTCTCATGGGCTGAATTGTTCACAGCGATGGTGATCCCAATCAGAAACAACACCATGGTCACTGTGGATGGAAAAAAAAACAAGAAGTCAATTCCGGCCCCTGCAAGTGCACATGAATTCCACTGGACGGCGCCAAAGCAACGTGAAATACAACGAGGGCAGGCAGGAGCTCCCCCCCCAGCCTTTGATGAGGCTTGAGAGTGATGCCTGTGTGTC
Source organism: Malacoctenus gilli (assembly GCA_032164315.1). NCBI lineage: Eukaryota > Metazoa > Chordata > Actinopteri > Blenniiformes > Labrisomidae > Malacoctenus > Malacoctenus gilli. Next base: position 13,612,603 of record JASSRZ010000014.1, read on the forward strand.
TCTCTGCTGAGCGGTTAAAGCCCTTATGGGAAATGTGCTCGCAGTCTTGTCCTGTCGGGCCGACTTGAAAGAGCAGCATCAAATAACCTAATATTCAGACATCAAACCAGAAGGGAGGCTTTAACCCACAGGTGACGGTAACCGTAGACGCCGCGGACCCGGCAGATTTGGCAAGAGGAGTCGAGCTCAAGTAGTATTTGTTAGAAGCCGTCTCATTTTGCTGTGTCGTCTTTGAACTACGGTGCTGTGCAGCCTGGTGAGGCATGCTGCTGGGTGACAATAGCGCATACAGTGTTTTGTCGTTGTCTTTTTTGAATGATCTAAAATCAAGACCAACAAGATTTTAGAGGAAACAGCAAAAAGATACAAACACACGAAATGATTTTGTGAGGTTTTAACACAAGGTGTTAACTGTTAGGTAGTGTGCATGGAGTTTAAAAGGTATCTATTTTTATAAAATACACATTTAGAACTTTTTGTAACGTAAATATCATGTAAACAAAATCTAATCCGGTCATAAACACTTCTGCAGACCATAAACAGTGCAGGTCCAATGGTTTTGATTTTTCACATTAAAAGTGCTCCACAGCCTTCCCACAGGTGTTAACAATACATTTTATTGTGAAAATACAAGTCGTCGATCATCCAGCCAAAAAGTGACTACTTAACACGAAGCAAAGTATGTGCTGAGTGTGGGTTTAGAGTTAATGAGGTGAGTTTTACTATCAGTGCGTGAGAATTGGCAGCCGGGCTTTTGTCAGGTTTTAAAAGACATTTATTTGAGGGGTTGGTTTTTTTTCACTCTGTGTGTGCGTGTGAAAAAGTTTTAACCACCTTTCAAGGAAGATAAATTTAATTCCTCTTGCAGTAAAAAAAAAATATTTAAAGGGGACAATGAGACCAGATGGAGGGTGTACTTACATTTTCCCAATCAGCAAATCCCAATCTGGGCCTGAGTAAAGTTTTGCCCCCCTCTTGTATGTTTAATATTATACACACAAAACAAAAAAAAGTGGTGAAGTCAAAAAACTTTTCTGACAATCAAGAGACAAAATAAACTTTGGAAGTTCTCTAAGCGATTCATAATGGAACAGGATCACATTGAAATGGGAAAGAACAAAGTCGCCAGTGGGTTTAGGTCGTGCAGGTGGCGGAATGACTGAAGCCAGTTTTTCTATTTCCTTCTTTTTGCCTCCGTCACGTCTCAGTGTTTCCAGTGTTTTCCTGCCTCCACAGTTACCATCACTTCGTCCCAAACACGTTCTCACTCTTCCCTGTTACTTTGTTGCTGGAAGCTATTAGTGATGTATTTGGGGCAGAGCGCCACGAGTGTCTTTACAGAAAAAAAGAAAAAAAAAAAGGAGAAGGATGCGTCAAGTTCCTTAAAACTATGATGGAGTTAAATTGCTTCTGACACATTATCTTGGCGTCTTTGCTTCTCTGAAGTGAAGCAGGCAATTTCTCCAAACTCGCATCCATTTACTCCCCCCCGCCCCTTTATTTTTTCGCACCCTCCGCCCTGCAAATGAGAGGGTGAGAAATCACAGAATAAATTGGGCAAATGGGGCAAATCGGCCTAAATGGCTTTGATGGAATAAATGAGAAAGGCAAGAATTGAGTGTCCTAATTTATCCTCGGTTCCAAGTCCCCTTCTCGTTATACAGGCCACGAGACCGAACGGAATATTTCATTGTGTCAATTTAGTTCTCCGAGAAATGGGTCATCTGGGGGCCTAATTTGTGATGTTTGAGAGAATTTCTCGCACATAACCCTGGGGGGGGGTGTTCATATGACTACATCTCCCTGAGCTTCTGTAGAAAAGCGCAGCTACATAATGACGCTCTAACAATGTCCTGAAAACAAAATTCATGTCGAAACTTCTAAAGGATTATTCGACAACAAATTAGGAGCTCTGGGTTTACCGCGCGATACCGCCCCTCTCTCGGAAGAATAAACGCTATAACACGATGCTTTGTGCCGCACAACGTGTTTTTCTATACAATTATAACTGGAAAAGTCCAACTCGGAAAATCATACTCCGATCTCAGAGCCGCGGGCGTGTGCAGGAATACGTCACGCATGCAGGCTTGTGTCTTTTTTTCACATGTATGCATGCCTGCACATACGTCCCACAGCCAAAGGCTATGTGTTGCATATGTGCCACACTCTGTTGGACGAGCCAATTCTCTCTCCGGTGTTAACAAGCTGACAGTGCCGGCACCTGTTCCCCGCTCTCCCCCACCGCGCGAGTCACATTCACTCACGCGGCCGCATCCTACAGCTCTATGCTCGCAAGGCATGCTGTGCAGACGGGTCACCGCACAGGCCACCGCGGATCTGTCATCTTTTGGCAGCTCCTGTACATGTAGCGGCGTACAGGCCCGGGACGGCGAGGGGGAAGGATTCAAATGTCAAAAGCTCTGTCACCTCAAACGAACTCCCTTAAATGAATAAATGATAACTCGGATATAAGACTCGGTGAAGGAAGAATGTCTGCGGTTTTGCGGCGCTCTGATCAGCGGCTCAAAGTGCCTACGAGTGTGTCACACGAGAGGAGGCACTGACAGAACACTATTTCTTCTTGAAAAAATCTACGTTCATCCACGTAAACACTGCCATTACTCATTATGACTGATTATGGACTGCATGATGGCGAATGCACCGAGCTCGACACTATTTATACATCTTAATTAGCACATGACATCCTCTCACCCTCAAAGGACAGAAGATTTGACCCATTTCAAAACAACCGGGCCTGACTCTGCTACCCGGGATTGCGTCATTCTTTCCGGATCCCTGCTTGATTTTATCTTAATGAAATACAACAGAGCGATTACCTCAACCTCCACCACCTGCTCGGCACAAATGCTCCCTGCGAATTAAATTATGCTGCATCACTTGTGTTGGGAGTGCAGAAGCAAATCATTCCCGCTCATGCATGATGTAATGCCAAGGCTCAGGATGTGAAACCCGCCCGATGAACCTCGGGGGTTAACGTTTTAGGCACCGGGGTGCATTATTTAGAACGAATGAACCGGGCCGGCTTTATGGAATACGAGATAATGATCGGCGCATGATGGCATGTGGCAGCTCCAGAAACACACCCTACGGTGGTTAAATCAACAACACGTGTTTTGGATTCCTCAAAGCCAAAACCCAACAGATCCATTAAAGAGCTGATGCGCTTCAATTGGTTTCCTACAAGTTAGCTTTCACATGGGAAAATGAAACATCCCAAATCCACCAAAAATCAGACTGTAGGTTGTTCGTGTGATATAACAGGAAGTACTTTCACAGTAAACATTCGAATCGCATTTCTGTTCCTCAGAGTTTGTTTTTTTCCTCTCTTTGCGGTGTCAAATGTCCCGCTGTGCCTCTGTCGCGAGTTCCGTCGCAATATGCGCTGTTTTTTTTTCCACTGGATGGCCACATTGCAATAACTTTCACACCTACATTTGCATGTAATGTAACTCCTCCTCCAGAAACATCAATGTGTTGCTGTTTCAGAAGCCCGTTCGGACTCATTTGTGTCGGAGGTGTTCGGAAAAAAAAAAAAGAAGCCTGGAAACACCATGGTGAAATGTTTGCACCTTTATAGAGGTGCTGCAATGAGGTGCCAATGGGAACCAGCTGGCACTCGTTATGGTTTTTATAGGTCGTCTTAAAATTCTGCAAATTGGAGACAAAATATCTTAACAAAACACCAATTATCCCGCTAATTATCCATGATTAATGCGGGCACGGATTTAATGTCACGAGCTCCAACTTGATCTATTGCCCCACATTTTGTACCCAATTTAGTTGCTCTGTTTATGTGTCAAATCTCTTAAATAAGCAACTAAATCCTGAATCCACTCTAATTTGGTGTGTTTTTACTGTCAGAGTATAGCCAACATCCACACATGGTTTGGGGACTATGGGTTTGCTGAACCTCTACCAGGAGGAGGAGGCCACAGAGCAGACAAGCAAAGAAAAGTGAACAGTTCCTGTGATATTCACTTGACTGTAACAGTAACGTATACTGAAGTGGAGAGAAATACTCGTATAACACGTGGAACTAACAAAGCCACTGTTTCACATTTTTGCCAAAATATTGGCGATTTTATCCTGTCATAACAATGAACACAGACCCACGTTTCACAACTGGACACAGACAGGAAGTGGTGGCCTCAGGGTGAAAAAAGCTAACACGTGACCTGAAGGTTATTGGTTTGAGTCCCTGAACTGAGGTGGGAAAAGTAACGCTTCTTCCAACCCTCACCAACCCCGTTGTGAGTCTAAATCCCCAGACACTCCACTGCAGTTGCCCACTATTCCCTGTGATGAAAGAAAACAATGCGGGGAAGAAAAACTCCCTGAGGTGACTGATGAAGCAAAGAAACTTAACCTAACCTTAACTCAAACTTACAAGCTGGCTGCAAAGGAGACTGAAGCGAAACAGCGAAACCCCCAGCGCCAGAAGCAACCTGAGGTTCAGCATCTTGCCTGAGGACACGCTGACAACAAAGAAGGGGAGCGAAACCACCAGCCTTTGGTCTGAAAGCTGACCTGCTCCACCACTCAAGCCGCGGCCGTCCCGACGCACTAATGCGAGCGCATTTCAAGGAAATTAATTGTGTGTGTGTGTGTGGGGGGGGGTTTCGGGAGCAGAGGATGGATTTATTTGTGGCCTGTAAACAAAAAGCTGCCTCACTGTCCCGAATCTGCTAAAAGCTCACTGCAAATGTGATCACCACTGATTTGAAAAATGCATGGACCTTAAATTATTCAACGTGTTCCATCAATGACACTGTGTAAAGGACATTCATGGATTTTTTTTCCCTCCCTCCCCTCTTGTTTTTTTTTTTGCAGAAACTCAGCTTATTGAACTGCGATTTCTAATCTGGAACAAGAGGAGCGATATCGAAGGAGGGCAGAAATGCATGGCTTCCTCTGATCATCGGTGACACATGAAAGAATACTGTTCAAATATAGATGGCATCTCGACTTCGGGGGTAGTAATTTGCTTTGTAGGAAAGGTAGAGAAAAAAAAAAGTCCCTAAACACAAGCAAAATACATCACATAGATAGCTACATCCAATCATGTCTCAGTTTCCTCACAGATCAATATGACCTCAAAAAACAGAGCCCCATTCTGTGGCTGGCACAAAATAAATGGCTTGTCTTCTACACAAAAAGATAAAAAGATTTTTTGGTTTCCAGGGAACAGAGCAACAAAGACAGCCCGAAAAAAAAAAAAAAACTAAAAAAAAAAAACCCCACAGACACACAAAACAACACAAACAGCCACCACTTCTATTGTCAAGTGCCAAGACAGAAACGCGCGGAAGAAGAGCATAAACACATGTCAGTAAAGTGTGGCAAGCAGAGAGGTAAGAAAAGATGAGAGGAGAAGGGAGGAGAGAGGAGCAGCAGGAGATAAATGTCTAGATTCTGGGCTCAGAGATAACAACGGTAATGGAAGGCGTCCTTAGTGCAACAGCAGCAGAATAAAGGACGATGCTTCGCCGTCGGGTGAGTCGGTGCTCAATCTTCAAATGCATCTTTCTGTATCTCACACTTTGACAAAGGCTTTGGAACAAGCCAGCCTTTCAAAAATACACCTGTCTCAGCCGCGCGACGCATCACACGGCAACACTTCTTATCAGAAGGACACTTGACCTTACGCCGAGATTACTGTTCTATCGCCAGCTCATCTTTTAAACCCGTGTTTTCGCTCAGTCACACGCAGCTGCGGCGGCAAGCGGAATCGAAACTTTAAAAATTCCCTGAGTCACACAGACAAAGAGGGAACTGCAACAAAAAAAAAAAAAAGTGGATCATTTCACATTATTGGATTAAAAGACCGTAGATTGAGTGCGAACCGACTTGGCCTGCGGTCGGATGGATTAACAAAAGACTTACACTTCCAAGCAAAGCCGCCGCGATCTGCTATCAGTTGACCCGTCAGTCCATAACAACCACGTGATCCCAGTGCTTGTCTCGGTTGGATTTATTGGGGCTTTCTGCTCTCAGCCATTTCTCTCGCTCGCGTCCTCCGAGATAATGGCGAAGATGACCGAGGTCGGCGGCCCGGAGTCGTCCCGCGACGCGTCGGGGCTTCGGATTGGGGTCGAGCCACCAGGAGATTGCAGAAGACCTGGGAGATCGAGCAGACGACAACAGTTACGGTCACAGAAGATCCGGGCCCGAGCGCGACATGCAGTTAATTACAACGTTAAGCTTCGGCAAAGACACACTTTCTGTGACTTGCTTGACAAAGGGGGGGGGGGGCATGATTACAAAACTAAAGAGAAGAGGGGAAAGGAGTTTGCATCTGTGCACTTTGGCAGAGAAAATGACTATGCGCAACATTTAATCAACTGCCTGAGTGAGGCTGCGAACATGTCCAGTGTTTATTTACTGCTGCCGACAATTTCTCTAAAGCTTACAGAAAGCCCCCCGCTCCCCCCGCCCCCCATGCGAAGCAAAACCAAACACCTCTATCGCTCACCGGAAGAACCGCCTCAGAATGATAAACAACAACAACAAACAGTGCCGTCTCCTCACCAACACATGTGGCCCTAAATGTCCCTGTTGAAATGCCCAAAGGTCTATAAAAAAAAAAAAAAACATTGCATAAACTGTGGCTGGAATTAATTCTTCTCCGTTTGCACAAAGGCATCACTGTGACGTTCCTCTGTCACGTTGCCGGAGTCCCAGTTAAAAGAAGGAAAAAAAAAACAAACAAAACGTGGCCCTCGTGCCCACTCGCTCCCACTTTTCCCAGAGTTCCGCTGCCCACAGGTGTGAGACACAGAGACATATTGTTAACACTTAGCCACCGCCATGCGGCCGAGCAGAGAGCAGAGGATGAGAGGTGAAGTCGTCACCAGATCCTGCTTGATGAGCCCACTCGGTCGGAGTCGCGTTAAGGGACTTGAATGAAGGTATGGAGAGAAAGCAGAAGAAGTGACGACGTAGGGAGCCACGCTCAACTTTTCCTAACGTCTCGAACCTTGTTCGAACCGAAACGTGTTTGTAATTAAACGCGCCCGAGTGCGGTGGAAAAAGATCCTTCGTGAAGAGAAGAGCAACAGAGTTTTCCCCTCACTTTTAAGCTGGATTGAAGATAATTTAGGTCAAATCTGTGTTTCTTCTGTTTCCAATGCATGCCAGATGCAACACTGAATGGAGTAGACAGGATGCAGTACTTTTTCCTCGGACATTATATTCTATATATGAAAGGAATTAATCTACACGCGGAGGAAAAGCAGTAAAGAGGAGATCCGTCACCGCACAGCTTCCGTTCGACCCAGCCGAGGAACATGAATCTTGTTACTGAATCCGTCAATCAAAGATGAGTCACGGCGGAAAAATGGGAGACTTTCCAATATCAGCAACATCTTCTCGATCTGAGCATAAATAAGCTCCTCGTTAGAACTTGGAGCTGACTTATACACACACTCGCTTCATTTTAAAACACCAAAGTTGTTCCCCAAAGGATTGAAGAAAAGTTTAGTCTCCAAGAAAAAAAGAGACATCAATAATGGATAAAACAGGTAATGTGCTATACAGAAGCAATAATACGCTTGGAAGAACGAGGCTAGGCTTTTTTGCAGTGTTAATATATTATTATGAATGTTAAAAAGCCTGAGCTAAAATGCTAATAGGTATAAAAAATGTATAAAATGTGCTTAGTTATTCATACTGTATTTCACTTGCTTAAAAGTCCTCTGGGAGACTTTTATGAAACCGTCTTGGGTTTTTTTTTCCTTTTTTTTCCCCACACAGGGTATTTTTTTCTCCTTTTCAGCCCTGCACATTCAAGCCAGAGGACGAGGACACATGCTCACGGCATACGATTATTACAGGCACAAGCACTTCCTTTCTGTGCCGCTCTGCCCATTGACTAACAGGGGAAACATGCAGGTCATTAAAGTTTCATGTGAGTGCAGTCATCACCCGGCACTCTGTGGCTCAATCATTAATTCATACCAAAATAGGCAACACTGAGTGCTGGAGCTGAGCTGAGCTACAAGGTAAATACTCTATTTTGTCCGTCCGCTTTATCTCGCGACTTTTCCGGCGATTTGCGGGGTCAAAATATTTGTAATCCTTGCGCAAATCTGATGAGCGCTCTCCACACACTCCACATATTCGGTTAGCGCGCGTCGTCCCATTCAAATTCCGCCTTCTTTAACGCGCGAATCCAATATTTATGGCTTTAATTCTCAAGGCCCACGTCTGCCGAAGTGATGAATCCATAGTCGTACGTATAATGGGATAAACTACGTCCTCCGAGAGCACAGATGCATGCAGTGAACTTCATTCATGCACTCAATGCACAGCACAAGATGAAATTGTGTTTTGTCAGTCAGGTTGGAAAATTTGATTTCGCGCGGCTCAGACAGTGGCGCGCGTCTTCATGTTTGCAAATTTGATTCCATCTGCGAGGTTCCCCTCCGAGAGCCGTCCCAGACAACAAGACAAATGTTGCTTTTTTTCAGTTTATCATCAAGACGAAGGAAGCCTAAAGAGTGAAAAAAAAGAGAGAGACAATAGCGCCTTCAACAGGAAAAAAAAAAGATATAAAGTCTGTCTCAGTGTTCGTTTGAAAATCAGCCAGTTTTAGATTTGATATACTTTCGGCTCACACAAATCCTGCACCTTAACTGACTGACGCACTGAGCATGTCAGAGGTACCTGAGCCTCAAGCAGCCCTGCTTTGAAATGAGCGGCTGCTGCCAAGGGAAATAGCAGAGAAATCCCGTTTTTACGCGGCCATATCAGAGGATGAGCGCCAGTAATCTCCAGCCTCCAGTTTGAGGATTCGGAAAATGACACTTCTGGGGCACAATATAGGTGAAACCAGGGACAAGAGATCACAATCACTGCAATTACAACTTCGCTCCTCCAATCGACTGTGGCCGCGCTGAGGGTAACGAGGGCAGCGCTTCTCACAGGAGTCCATCTGCAGAGCTTGGACGGACACACGCGTATTGTTTCATGTATGTAATGTTTGAGTTCAACGTCTGAAAAAGAGTCAGCGCTCTGACCCGAGGAGATGCTGCTCAAAAAAAAACCAAACATGGCGCGGCTCTGATTTGCCTGATGTGCTCTCTGTGCTCTCCCACCGTTGCCTGAAATGACCTTTCTCTATCAAAAGTTCAGGCCATCTCATTAAAGCAAACACATGCTTCTCTCACCACTCGCAAGGTGACAAGAGGAGTACTTCCGCTTCACGCAGCGAGTTGCACCACAAGTCGCGGTTTGCTTACGAAACGCTGACCTAACATGACAAGCAGCTCAGCTGGAAATAGACTCGGCGTACGAATGCAATTAGATAAACAAGAACCAGCCTTAAAGTCAGGAGTCAAACTCCGGCAAGGAGCTTTGTTTTGAATTAAGCTGCTCCAATCTATTGTAAGTAAAGCAGGGAAAATGTGCCCTGCGGCCACTTTTGTGAGATGAGGAAAAGAATCGCAGTCACACTTTATCTGCAGAGTGCAGTCCTTTAAAAAAAAGGGAAAAAATCTGCAGTGTTTCCTGAGGTTATGGGGTTTCTTTCATCTGTTTGTTTCGACAAATAATTCCCCATCGCTAAGTGCACACATGCAGTTCACTGGTGCAGGCCTCATCATCCTCTTATTTCTGTAGCATCAACAGTGACAGACAGCAGACGGACAAAAACAAACCAGACGAGCCAGATTGGATCATGATGAGGGGAAATTATCCGAGCACCTAATAAAAGGGGTTATTTAAGGCTAAATGAACCACTGGTCAGCATCATGAAAAGCCATTTGGACGAAAGACACTGGCGTCCCACAAAATAAAAATCCTCTCTCGAATTAGCGTTACTGAATACAACATCAACTGTCAGAAACAACTTGATGTTGGGATTAAAAATCAATGAAAAAAAAAGCAAAATTCAGGAAATTCCGAAATATACAATTAACACGAAACTCTAAATGCAAGCTTCTGCAGGCGAGACACAGCAGAAAGAGATTCAATGAAACACTCTTTTAAGTTCATGTAGTTAGAATGCAGTACAACATCACAACAA
>JASSRZ010000014.1:13643123-13692602 GCA_032164315.1 Malacoctenus gilli
CTGCTGAGGCCATAATCACATTATGTGTAACTTGTTTGTCTTGAATAGGATTGGGCCCTTTACCTGCACAGCGGGGGGCTCCACTATGTGTGGGGCTCAGCTTGCAAAAACTATGCCTGTTACTCCCTGGCATGTGGACTCACATGAAATCCCGTCGACAGTGAATGTTGTACACTTAAATTTAGATTGGCCTTCATTGCTCACAAATGTTGAATTGTGGAAGTCAAACCTACAGCTGCAGAAACTGTCTCAACAGAAGTCAAATACAATGACTATACTTCAGAAACAGGGGGTATGGACCCGGTTGTGCATCTTTCCCATGTTTCCCATGAACCCTATGCGTTCATTATGCTCTCCGGGCACATCCTTTTAGTGGACTTATGCCTATCAATTGCTGAGACCCATCAACCGAAACCACTTTGTTTCAAACTGGCTGTCTTTGCCATTGGCAATGCATGGCAGCTACTGCACAAATCAAAAGAGAATGACTGCAGGACTCATGTGGAATCCCTAAATGTTTCATTAGCACTTCTAACATCTCTGCTGCTCTCCAGACACATTGTATGTAAGCTGGAGGAAAGAAAGAGAACAGACTGATAAGTGTCTTCAAACTAATTTTGTGACGTGGCTCTTTCAGTGTGACGAGGCTCATATATCTTGTTTCGGCAGACTTTAATTATCAGGCAGGCAACACAGAAGACCAACACTCACCAGCCGTGAGAAGTGATATCCAGTGTATTCGATCAGATCTCACATGATCAGAGCAGTTTATTGCATCACATGATAAAAGGTCCCATTTCAGATGCAATTTCCAATATCTCCACCAAACTGTGCCCATGACAGATTACAGATCGCCAGTATAATCACAGACACAGAGCTCCATTCATTTATATCACTAAGAGAGATTGCTTTTAGAGTAATGCTCCAATCAAGGCTTATTGTGGGGGTGGGGGTGGAGTTGATGAACAAATGATCGCAGTGCTTTAGAAATCTTCCACACGACTTGAAATGGAAAAACGTCTTTTTTTTCCCTCAATTTTTATTTTTTTGAGAGGGTTTTATGTTTTCTACTGTCGTAATTAAAACTGCTATTGCAACAAGAGTATATTCAATATAGTCAGGGCTGAAAGGGGGCTTTAAATAAAAAGAAAAATGATGTATGAACTTACTGCATTCGGCTGAAAACTGGATTAAGGCCCATTTTAGGAGAATGAAATAAAATATAAAAAGATTCCATATGCAGAAGTAGAAAAAAGGGGTCTAAATAGGTTAGAAGTATCAAATAAGATGAAAAACCTTCATTACTATTAGTGTTGTAAGTTCAGCGAACACAGTGAGACTGAATCATAAGAAAGAAAAAAAATGAGCGTCTGAAATGCACTACAAACCTCCAGTTAATGGACTCTTGTACAACATGAATGATCATCTGTGATAGTGGAGAACACCATTACACGTGTCCTCTGTTTCCATTCTTCATGATGAAGAACGGAGGGGGGGGGGGTGGTTCTGGGTTGGTTAGGTGGTTGGAGGGGGTGGGGGTGTAAGGACTTCAGCCTCAAAAATGGAGAGCAGGAAAAGTCATTGATTGTATCTTCAACGCTATTTCCACCACTGCTTTTAAAATTAAAGTTATGCCCCGCTGAAATGATGCGGGTGTAATGGACCTCATTTTTTCACTGTTTGGATGGTGTGCCTAATTTACCTCTCTATAAAGCATCAAGTATTATTTCCCGAGGCAGGTACTGGTTTCTATGGTAGCTGCAGTGTGAGTTTTGCACCGAAGCGGGCAGATAAAGTGGAACAGCTGATGATCTTTCCTGGAAGGCTGTTGTGTGCACTGTTGTGTTTCGGCAGACCTACCAAGAAACACAAAATAGTGATTTCCAGCAGCCAGGTGGCCCCGCTCTTTCTTCCATCTGTATTCAGACCCGATCTTGTTCATCCAGCATGGACCATTCTGAATCAATGGACAGTAATGCACCCATAATGCTCTTGTCAGGCACAACTCCTCCTTTTACGGGGGTTACAGCGGAGGGGAGAGATTGCCAGATGTGTTTAGTTTTTCCTGGCAATTTAGAAAGATGCTAAAAGCCTTCGCGATACCTTGCAAACAAACATTAAACTGGCAGAAACAAAGGATGTGTATAAATATGGCATTTACATAGGGCACTAAGAGGCAGACTGAAAGGATAAAAAGCACAGGCAGCAGCAGATAATGCTCCTGTCATTTCGCCACAGTGCTCTGAAGACATTTTTCATTCTTTCAGAAGAACATGTCCCGCAAATCCCACTTGCATTTTGATTTGTAGAAGAATCTGAAAGTTGTACAGGGATTACTCTCCATTAGCGACTGCTGCCAGGTATCGAGACTTCAAGTACTGTACACATGTTTCAACCTCCTCACGATTGGAAGGGCTTAAGTGCTTGCATCCACTCTATTCAAGACAGTAATGAAATGCATCCTGTAGGTTTTAAAAGTATACATTGCTTTTACCTCTTAATGCCCCTGAAAAATCATAAAGAAGAGGGGTGTTTTTATGCACTGAAGAATTTCTCTTGACACTTTGCTCCGTCACCTTTATTGTAGGTATATAATAAAGAAAACATCCCAAAACCGGAGTGCGAGTGGTGAAAATACCCTCGAAATGTCAAGAAAAGTGAACTTAATCCCAGCTCGAGCAATAATTCATGAAGAAAGCTGTTGATAGCTAAAATCATATGCAAAGAGAAACAGGAAAATGTCAAGGGTTTTATTGTTGAAACTGAGGAGCATTAATGAAACTACTGTACAACAGCTTGTCCCTCTCCCGCAAATTACATTTATATTCCAGAAATTTGTGTTGCTAATTACGATCTTTGTGTGAATTTTGTTTTTTATGAGAAATCAGTCATGTGAAGGAGGTAAAGGTGATTGGTAAATGTAATGAGCGACTTTTGTTACAAAAAAAATACAAATTAAACCTCTGCATTTCTTTCAGGCAAAAAAAAAACAATCATGTGGAATAAAGGTAGAGAATATCATTTAAATTTAGATTGAGGGTGATTACAAACAAGGTGACGAACAATGGGAGAGAGAGAGAAGTGGTTTACATGTGGACAATTGCACAATGAGGCAAAAAGTAGAACAAGCGTTTTTTATGGGCTGGAAATTTGATACTGTACAGTCTTCAAAGTGTTGCATGAATGTGCACAAATCCTTTTTCTGTCCTCCTATTTGTGCCCCAAAGATGATGTGAATGAGGTCATGATTTTGTCAGTGTGCTCAATCATCATCATTTGTTTCTTGTCTGTGACGTGCAGACAGCAGTCGCTCAGTCGGTAAAGCAGGTCCACCAACGGCCAAATGCTTGGAAGCTGGAATCTTACTCCAAACCGCTGAAAATCTGCAACCTGCTGTTGTGTCTTCAGGCAAGGCACTTTACCAACCTTACCTGTGTATGAACACATGCATCAGGTTGTTGTCGAAGGGGCAGTCAGTGCAGAATCATGGTCAATATGACCCGGGGGGAAAAAAAGGTAAAGGTCTGTATTGATGCGTATTCTCACATCGATTGCGTTCAAATAACTATTCATGTTTGATTTACTCAAGTCACCAAAGACCTGTGGGATGTTTGTTGTGTGTGGCGGCTCGCCAAATGGTCACTTTACAACAATGGCTCGAGGGAGACGCCGGCGGTCATAATGAAGTGGGATGTCTGACGGCAGTTTAAAGATGTCAGGGAGACAGGCGAGCCAAAGGTTCTGGAGTAGTTCTGTAGTGGGTTTAAAGCACCACGACACTTTGCGCTGCTCCCATGTCTTTGAATCAAGCTGGTGACAGTTAATTCCACTCAGTGATGCCTGATGGGTTAATGAGAAGCCTGCTGTGGTTGTGGCTGCTAAATTATATGAGAGCCGAGTGTGGAACGGGAATAACAATAAAAGCCTGTTCATATCTCAAGGATGATGTTTTTAAACCAGATCATAAAGAGTGCACAGGAGCATAAAATTCATATCACACTGGGTATCAGTTTTTACCGTGGGAGAAGAGTAAATTAAATAAATGAATGAATAAATAATACTCGCGCAGGTTTCATCTGCGAGCGATGTTCATTTTCCTCATTAGAGGAAGACATTAGGTCATTGAATTGATGATGTAACTCATTTCAGCTCGGATGCTGATGAGTTACAAGTGCTTACAAGTGAGACAGCAGCCCATTAACATACCTGCAGTTCACTTCATCCCTTTTGTAAACCGTGCAACACTCTGAATTTTAACAGTTGTATTATGTTGTACATCTGTATTAGGATACGGTATTAATTATGAAGGCCAGCTGTTTATACATGGAATTGACTCCTCTCCCACACGCTGAAGATCTCTTTGAAAACACAGGTGCCATCGGAATATGAATGTTTGGTTTTTCCAGCCTGTTACAATTCTCGTCATGAGCCGCAGTTTTCAAATGAACAAAACCGCTTCTACCGCGAGGATTCAGCAGTCCTGTGTTTCAGGGCGATAAGGTTCCCTCCAATAAATAAAATAACTTGTTGAAATTAGACACCAAGTGACTGCATTTTGCCTGGACCGGCTAAATGTGGTATAATGCTCAGCCAGCACATTAAAAGATAAAGGGTTATGATACTCAGCAGAGACCCGCCTGGGCCTGGTTTTTAATAAGCTGCTGGGATCTGTAGCGCTGTGCATTTCCACTGGGACCGTGTTGCGTATCGACCCAATGCACTGGCTTCACACACGCCCACGAATAAGTCCCGCTTTCTCCCCCCTCCCTCCCTCCCTCCCTCCCACCCACCCCTGTACCTCCCCTCACTAACCATTAAACATGTCATGCCTGGTTGCGCCACAGTTTATGGGATGTAGCAAATAATTTACTGAAATTAGAAAAGGGAACCATACCTCTTCCTCTCGTATCCTATATTCGCAAATGATCCATGCACTGTTTGCTTTGTAAACATGACTGCGCTGCACTGTTTGCCAATATAACGTTCTTGTCGCTGTGAGATTACATCAAGGCTGGTTTCATATTCAGAATGAAACACACAGCGGGCCATTGTCGTTTCCTCCTTGTTTTTGTTTTTTTTACAATCTTGGTTTACATGAGGGTTCCTGGATTGTCTCATTAGTTGGAAACCGAACAGGTTAGAAATTTTTGAGCCGAGTGATTTCACCGAGTATGCAGAATTCAGAGCGGGCGGGTACCGCCGTCTCCTCTGAAAACCCCGTTGTCGGCTTTACCTGTCAGGCGGTAATTTCGACTCTCTTGTAAAACCTGCAGAGACCTCGTTGATTTCACTTCCCTTTTCTTGATAACTGAGAAACAAAAGATGTCTCCCTGCGTCTCCGCTGGATGAGCTCCAGTGCTCGCTGTCTTTTAATGACAACACCTCCCATCAGCCTCCGATCTGAATTGGAATTAGTCCGAAAATGTCTCCATCACTCCCTTTAAGCCTTTGACATCGACTGCCGAATTCATATCAGGCCACCATTGTTCAGAATTATGTGTTCATGTATTGGAATCAGTTAGATTGTAGAGTGAAGCACAAAATATTATAAGTAAAAAAAGGAGGCTAATCTCAATTGTAACCATTTGTTTGAAAGCATTAAACCATATCTGGTTTGCCATTTCTGTTATACTTAAACCTAAGCAAGAAAAAACAGTTGACTGATTTTGAGCTACTCTGTTGATAAACATAAGGAATGTTGAATGACAAGCTTTTCCCATCCCTCGAACATTTTTAAAGCAATGTTATTCCTTTTTAAATAAACCAAACCCTTAACCTGACCAAATTATGCCATTTTACAACACTCAGACGTCTCATCTTTGGCGAGCCTTCTTTTTTAAATGTAATAACTATGGCAGCCGGCTCTTCCTGTGGGTTTCTTTGAAAGTATTTCGCAAAATGGTGGATGTAATAGTAAAAAGAAGTGGAGGCAGAATTGGGAGTTATTTTTGACTCACTTGAAAACACCCAAAGTTCAACAGGACCAAAAAACAGTTTGTCTCATCCAACACTAACACGTTGCAGCCGTGCATAATTACAGGCCAATTTCCCCGTCGCAGAGCTAATCGTCTTCTGTTAGACTATATTTATCTTTTAAATGGTATTTTTCTGACTTCAAGTCTATTTGATTCAACGTGACTGATGCAATCGGTGCCACGGTGGTGAATTACTCGCCACTGTTGGGCTTAAGTTCAGATCAGTGCCCTTTTTGAGGTTTAACAAGTTGTTCCTGTGCACTTCTTTTTACGAATACTCGCTGGTTCTCAAATGCCAAAGACATGCTTATAAATTAAACTGGGTTTCTAGATTAGCTTATATGTGTGGTTGAGTGTTTATCTCTCTGTGTTCCTCCTCTTTCCTTTCCAAGACGTCCAGCGTTTGCTGGGATTACTTCAAGCTCTTCATGGCTCTATTCTCTTCACACAAGTACAACAGAAGGTTGTTACTTTACTTTGAGACACAAAGAATGCCATGGAAGAAGGAATTTTTTTTTTTTTTTGAATAATCAATGCTACTTTTTCCCTATTTGGTTTTAAGTCTCAGAGGTCTACAGCTTTTTTTAGATATTCAAGCTGGTAGTTTGCATCGACTTCTCATGCCTTCGCCAGTCTAGGCCCTTGATCTCTTTAGTCTTTCCAGTGTCCTTTCACCAAATGATTTTATAGTAATTTCAATGACATTTATCTGCAATAACTACCTGTCATGGACTGGCAGCTCCTTTCCCCCTTTCGCCGCTTCTCGACCACAGCTGCAGCTCCTGCCCTTTGACCCTCCAGCTCCCTGCTACAAGCTTGAGTCTCGGCAGGATCGATAAAAGGTGCCGTGACAGCGGCACTTTTTTTAGCGGAGACAATTGTGGACAGCAGAAGCGCCTGACCAAGAAGGAAAGCAATGAATAATGAAGCACAGAAAGCTTTTTTTTCTTCTTCTTGAGGCTCTGACATCAGCAACCTTGACTCCCTCCTGTCTGAGCCATCTTCGGTTCATGTGACCTGAGCTCCAGCCTGTTGCTCCTTTACCATTTATTATCTCTGCCGTTTCACTCTGGGGTTTGAACTGCTGTCTCATAACATACCTCTTAGCCTCCCTTCAAGAATCATTTTCTCCATTTACCTTCATTTAGGCATGTAGGCCAACGTACTGCAAGAGGTCAAAGAAAATGTTACTGAGGAGATAAATGAGACCTATGATGAATGAATAAATCTCAATTATTCTGGACCATGTTTAAACATGAAGATAACCTGATTAAACATTTCACTGGTTTGGGCATTAAGCCTGTCTTATTTCTTCTATAAACTGTGTGTACTTGCGCTTGTATGTATGTCTCAACTTCCGAATTACGATGTACGGACTGATTATATTGTTTTTGTCGATATTTTTCAAGGTGTTTGTTAATTTCCCTTTGAATAAACTTTGAGCCTCTTGACCTTTCCATTTGAACCCCTCAAATGAAAGCATTGTGTTGGGTTCAGGGTGCTTTTATTTCTTTATTTTTTTAATTTGCGAGATGTGAGAATTGCACTTGACCTTCTGACTCTCACACCAAAAGCTACATTGATGGCCATGTCAGGAGAAATGGGGTCTCTTATAAAACTAGTGAACTGCCTGAATGGACTCTAAGGTGGAGTATTGTACTTCTCTATCAACAGGAGCCTGCAGAAATGCCTGTCAAATCCTTTCCATGCATTTACACAGGAACATATTGTGTAATTCATTAGACGTTTTCTTTGTGGGCACGCCTTGAAGTTACAATGCGTGATTTATTAATTGCAACACAAACTCCAGGTCTTGTCAAACCGTTTGCTTTATTTTTGAGGTTTGTGAGCCATTCTCATCTTTGCACGAGCGGCTCAACAGAGGATTTTATCCGCTCCACATCAAAACATTTGGTAAAATAATTTTCTCCAAAAAACAAAACAGCAGTGAGGTCGTGGTGACTTGTCACAAAAGAAAAACATTCTGTTTGTTGCCTACAGGTAAGCGGGCACTCTTATTATTGAAAAGCGAATAATTCTCCCTTGACATCTGTTCTCATGGACGCTCAATCCACTTGAAATGACCTTCTGGTGTGTTGCCACCTCACCGTTTCTACTTTGTTGTAAACATTTGACCCGAGAAACTCTGAGCAAGACCATTAATCTATAGCCACACAACAGTTTAGTGTTGACATCTAATTCTTAATGCTGCAACCATCTTTGATTAGGATGCATGATGCATGCTAACATTTGCTAATTAGCACTTAACCTACAGCTCAGATTGGTGGGGTTGTCATTAGCGTTACACAAATTCGGTCATAAATCAAAAGCGCTCCACAAATTGAAACAGCGGCCCAGATAATGTAGCTGGATAAAAGTGATCACAATTCATCTCATCATGTCTGGACCATATTTCAACAGGAATAGGTTTTTAGTGAGACAGCAAAAGCAATATTTACCAAAGTGATACAAATATCAATGGGGAAGTTTTGGTACTTATAACAAAAATTGGAGCGCAAAACCCAGTGGAAAGTTAGAGCGAAAGGTGATGATGAGGAGGAGGGTTGTTGCATGGCAGGTCTGAAAGGTGGAAGGATTATATTGTGATATAGAAAGAGCAGATAGTCTGGACTTGCAGGACGGGCTTAGAGGGGAAAGAAAAAAAAAAAAAACGGGGAGATCACTGGACTGGAGCAGCACCAACGAAATGTGGGGCAGGTTATTCTCACAGGATAGCTGGAGTCACAAGGTCTCCTCGTATACCAGGTCAAAAAACTCCTCGACACGTCTCCAGTGTGGAGGGGTTCTGAGACCTAATTAGTCAACATGGTTCCCAATTTATTTTAGGTAGTCTTGAGATAACGAGGTAATCTGAAATTTAGAAACACTTTGTCAGTACAAAATGTCCCTAAATTCTAAATTACCTTTTGGAGATGCAATCATTTGCTGCATTGGGCCCAAGAAACTGTCTGCCTGTCTGCATTTGCTCACATTATCAGGACAAATAAAGGAGGCATCTCTTCCTGATCATTAACTGCTTGGATCCGATGAGCGGTGTCTGTGTGTGGGTGTTGTTGTGTGTGTGCCTGTGCATGCATTGCATATGACTGACTGCACAGCGAGGCGCTTTGCCGCCAAGAGGAGAGGAGCTGCAGTGTTGCTTTCTGGTAAGCTGTGCTTTTGTTGGACTTGGAAAGAGCGTGCCTGGCTTAGGAGAGGGATCAGGCCGTTGTGCAATTGATCTGTTTGACTGGAAATCTAAAGCTGCAACATCAACAGTATGTGTAGTCACAAAGAAGAACACTGCATTTTTTTGGCTGATGGGAAAAAAAAAAAGTTAAACACCTTAATGTTGCGAGTGACTGAGCTAATAGGAGCAGTAGAAGATGGACACGATAGTTGAGAATTCAAGAAAAACAGGGGGAAAAGCAGGTTAATTTTGTTTTTTCCAGCAAGGCGCCATGAATCTCGTTGATCAAAGACAAAAACAAGGAGGACCCCAAGATGAACTTGTGAAACTGAGCCTGTTTAACATCGACCGTGACAGCGAATGAGTGCAGCGCATATTGCTTTTGCTGCATGTTCACAACTCGTTTTTTTAAAAAAAGCTACCAGCGGAGTTCAGAATTAGAAGCAGAAGTGCCAAAGGGGGAACAAATATTCTGTTGGACATTTCAAAACACAGACGATCACAACCACCGAGTTGTGCAGTGTGAAATTGCCGAGTTGGTGTAGTGTGAACAAACCGGCGACCGAAAAAAAAAAAGGCCGTCACCACAAAATCGTAAAACACTCGCCTTCGTTCACTTATCCAATCCATGGAAATAAAATGACTTTAGTTGGTTTGGGTGATAAAAGTGCTCCAGTGTTCTTGGAGATATCAGACAGCACTGAAGTGCAACAGTAAACACGGGTTTTAAAACTCAGGCCAATGTCTGTGTCGCCTCTCTACAGTCACTGCGTTTTTAACCACTGGAAAGGTTATGGGAGGAACTCACCAGTGATAAAAAAAAAAAAAGAGGTAAAAATGTCCACAACTCTATTGCTTTTCAAGAGTCTCATTGCAGATGCAAATTAAAATCTTGTTGCCCGGAGCTATGTGCAAACAAATCACAACTTTAAAAGCATGTCACAAAGTATTTTTCGATTGTTTACTGCACACATTGTTGATTGTTGTCACATCCTTGTTTAGAATGATGAGCTTAGCTGAATGTCAAAACTACAAAGCACATGGTGCAGTCAGGCTAACGTCAAAATGAAGACATTCACTTGGCGCTTGTCCAACAGCCTCTCCAGAACAGAGACTTTCTCTCCCAGCACCTGCCTTGTGAACATGCCCGCTTCAGTGACAGAGATATCAATGCACCTGACAAAATGAGTACTCGATGAGAAATAAACTTCTGCACCTCCACTTCCTACTGTCTTCTCCCGTCCTCTTCATCCCCACTGTATACTTTCAGTGTTCAATTTACTGCCTGTCTGCATTTGACAAAAAAAGCCTGCATGAACTACGAAGATAAAAAGACAAATCTGATCTCCCTTTGTTATGCCAACAGAGTGTGTGAAACATTGGTACTTCTGAAGTGAAACCCACTCAGCTGCCACCGTTTTAGCTCTCCATGCACTTTGATGTCTCAAGAAATGTGTCAGTGTATGCGTGTCTGTGTGTTAACCAATGATATCGATGTGCTGACAGTCAACGCTACAGCTGACTAACCAAGATAAATAGATGGATATTCCCTAATAAACCTGTAAAGAGCTCAAAGAGCATTGTTCGAATCCATGACACCACACAACGTGCAGGGGTGTGAATCTAATGAAACCAAGCTCATGCTTTTGCTGTCTTGGTTCATTTGAACTGCCAATTTCACCTTGACATTTGACAGAGTCCATCGGGGGGCCTCACCGTCAACAACAGAATCCCAAAGACAAAGGTCGCAACGTCTAAATCAATTCACATCACTAACACCTACCCGTCCACTACAGAGGGATTCCACACTTCAGAGGAACTCGCTCACCGAATGTTACCGATTCACTGCTACACTAGATATGGTGCATTTGGGCATTTCTGCTTTGTTCGTGCATTAATTGGAGAGGATATGTGTCTCTGTTGAGCCAATACATGTCAAAACATGAGACACCTGTAAAATAAAATAAAGGAGGGGAAAAAAGGCTCGCAACCTTCAATTAAATTCTCAAAGTTAACTTAAAAGTACCATTTGGTGACTACAGAACACTGAATGTTTACTTAAAACACACTAGTTTGGCTGGTTTGAATTTTTTGAAGTAATTTGTTACACTGGTAAAAGAAATGCTGGCTATATACACATCGGGTAACTATTCTTCATAGCAAACAGAACCGACTTTGACAAAGCATTTGGAAGCGGACATATCAAAGTTCCTATTTTTGGTTTGAAGTTTAAATTCTCATTTCTGGTTGTGTTCTACTTTCCTTTTTTATGTGTGTTGCTCCAACGTGGCTTTTCTGTGTTTGGTGCTTACCAGACAGAAGAAAACAGGAGCAATATTGGCAGTCTTGAATGCGGTCAACAATGTCATGTTACAGCCCAGTAATTGGTTTCACCTTTGCCCCGCCCCCTACGGACTGACCAATGACTAGCAGGCCGAGTTGTGGATTCGCTGGGGGTTTTATTCATCCTCGGCTTAGACTGACAGGTGCAGTCAGGTAACGGCTGCACCATAACCCAATTAAAGGTAAGTGTTTGATTGCGGTAGTACAACGATACATAAACAGAGATTGTTATCCTGCATTTACTGCTGCGGAGCCCTTAGAGATCTTTAGGCCCTTGGACATCGGCCAAACGGTAATCCAGGCGCACGTTTAGATATTTACGATGAATTGTGTGGACCAACTAATGACAGTTTGATTTAGCACTTCACTTACAGTGGAGAAATTAAACGTTTGGGACTACATCGATTGGGTGACTTTGCCATGTCTCATGAGGGGTATACAAGATCCTTCAAGCAGGAGTTGTTTCAAAGGCAAGACGACGCTAAGGTTTAGTGCATCAACTGGCGAAAGGCCTGATTTACCGCCAGCAGCTAACTCAAAGAGAAGTTTGCACACACGGAGGACCACCAAGAAGTGAACCTCACCGGTGATTCTATAATGTTTTTCCGTTTCCGTTTTCCCGATTGGTAGGTCGCGTGTGGGCACGTGCTCCCTGCTGTAACCGTCGTTCTGTCCGTGGTGCTTTCACGGCTCTAAATTCCCGGCATCTTCCAGAACTGACCGTCATACATGGACAGCTTTTTCACGTCATGGAATTTGTTGAGTTTTAATCGTCCTCCTGCTGGCGTGGATAATTCTTGAGTAAATGAAGGGCTTTTCAGCACACTGCTGTGTTGGCGATAAGTTGTCAGACCTTAAATATTTGCGTAATTTAGCTGTGTTCGCCACCCGTTCTGTGACCTCATTTTAATTTGTGCTAACAGTGTTGTATTTGTAATGCAATGATGGTTCAGTGTCCAATGTTTTGTTTGGATTAGACAAAATTATCACATCTTGTGTGAATAGTTTATGTCCTCACAAGAAATTTCATACCAACGTTGACATTGCTGTGGACGTACAACTGCAGGGGTCTGGCTGCTACTTTAAGTACTTTCCACTTTGCAGAATTAATTTAGGACACCACAAACACTGTAATATGTGGCAGATGAGAATTTAATCATTTAAATTAATTGGCCCACAGTTTTAATCACCATTACTAGTTTTCATTCCTCTTGTGGAGGAATAAAAAAAAAAAGGCTTGAGTGGCTGTTTCAGCCTCTGTGGATATTGTGATGAATTTGCTTGTTTGGAGTTATCGATTCACCGGTTCCACCTTGACCAAGCATTAAAGGTATTTCTCTTGCTCTGTGGGGTTAAGGTGTCATTTGTTTCGACAGAAAATGCATCTCATGACCAGCTCCTCCCCCTCCTATGTGTCCTCAATTTGTGATGTGGTAGCAAAAGACAATCTGTTTAACAACTTTAGACTTAACAGTCTTGCAATGGAGCGAAGGAAAAAATACCCTTAGCTTTGCCCTTTTTTCCCCCCTCCTGTATAGTGCTTATAAAAACATCAAACAGGCCAAGCATTCATTGATTTCTGAGCCGTGCATAGTTATACACACATTCATTAGGGGATGGACGGCACACAGGCACATGCTTGCTTCATTTAAGCACAAACAAAATGACTCGAAATGCAAAGCTCAGCGACATTTCGTCCCGCCCGTCTGCACGTGCTTGCGTGCGGCCCGGCGGCCACGTAAAAGCCTATTTATCAGACTGCTATCTATCAGGCTGCTAATCAACCTGATAACCTGCAGCTGTGCCTGCTGCCTGGCACAGGAACCCGTCACTCAGCGTTCCGCCACAGCCCTCCGCTATTCCCTCATATTTCTCACTCCCGAGATTACCAAGGAAATCCTCCAACAACCCCAAAGAATTTTAATACACTGCCCAAGTGTGAAAGACAGGTTTAAAGCTGACATTTGAGAGATTAAAGTCATAGAAAAAGAGCTTTGTTTTCTGATTTCTGTCGTTCAACCACTCAGGCTCAAGGATAACATTGAGATTTGTCAAGACTGCAGTGGCAAATATTCATATCCAAATTGTGATGTCATCTATCCTGGTCTATAGAGGTACGCCATGGTGAGGAAAGTGGTACCGCAATGGAGAGAACCAACAAACGAAATGGACAGTGTCCAAAAAAATCTGCAGAAAGCATTAAAACATCCTGATCAAAAGTTTGATCGTGCAATAATGCATTTTAATCTTTTACTCCAACTGGATAGCGAAGTTTGCCCGTGTGAAAACAACAAAGGCTCATCTACATTGTCATAGTTCTTTGCAAATACAAAAGCGTAACAATGAAATGTCCTATTTCATTTAATTTCCGATTCAAATCTGCTTTATTTTATTGAAATCTCTTGAGAAACTTTATTTTTCCTCAGATAATGTTCCAAGTCTGAAAGGTGTATTTACCATTATTTCTCTCCTCTCATTTGCTGACGATTTCATAGCTGTTGTGTGACATCTTTACCAAATATTGACGATGGCACCGCGGGACCAAATGCTCGACCAGCTGCGTGTGATTTAATTGTATGAAATTTAACAAATAGCAGCTTCACTGCATCATCTCTGTCTCAATCTATGCTGTCGGACTCAAGAGGGCCTGCAGAGCCCCACAGGTGTTTCCACTTATTCCGGTTGATTAGCTAGCTTATAATATGGAGGCAGTATGCTTGGTTGGGGCCTTTTTTCACCGGGGACAATCTGAACTGACACAGCAGGGAAGACACAGGTGTTACTAATAGGATTATCAATGGCTGTGCTGGATTCAAGTGCCCAAGGAAATCAAAGCAGTGTGACACTGCGCAAATATGTACAATTGACCACAAACAAGACCCTGAAACGATTATGAGTAATTTAGTCATGACTAATTTTGAAATTTACAGCTTTTTTGGGGGGAAAAAACAAAACTGAGTGAAGGAAATGTTCTGGTTCACTACATGTCGACTGTTAGTCATTGCAGGATAGAAATGCTCTTTATGAAACAACTCAATCAAGAGAGCGGGGTTGTTTTTGGGTTGTGCAAGTATGTGGCAAAGCTATTCATGGAACAATTAAACTAACAGAAGGAAACCTGTTAAAAGCACAAGTATATCTGATATTTTTTGGTGAATTTTTATTTGACTTTTTCATTTCCTAATTTATTACCGTCTTCAGTCTGGAAGAGGTGCATTCAAGCTTTTTAACGTCAATTAGGCCAATTAATTTTTTCCCTCCTTAATGACTATTTCTCAGTTTAGCCGTTAGATGAGAACAAAATACAAGAATTAAAATATCACCATTTAAACTTTTCATCTTTGATAATGTAGATATAAAATATGAAAATATTTGGTTTTATTGCATCGTGTAGTGGTAATTTAATATCTGCTGTAAGATTATCATATTTATTATAACATCCATTTAATGTGTGGATTTAAAAAAATGATTTAAAATTGGCATCCAGCTCATTTTCATTCTGTGCTCTTCAGTAACTTTCAAAAATGCACAAGAAATTGTTTCAAACAACTTTTTTTCCCATCTATTCTTTGTTACTTTGTGTTTGCACTTAGGCTGCAATATGTATATCTGTTGCACACTGCTATTCAAATAAATGGTCAAATCATGTGAACGAGATGCACAGTGTTGTTCCGCCCACACGTCTAATTAGCTCAAAGTGAAAACACCTGTGTGGAAGGACAAGAGGACCGAGGAGCCATTAAAGAGGATCACAACTGAATTAAATTTGTGTTTCTGTATATTTCATGTTCCATTGTATATCTGAAACCACTGCCACCAGATGCTTTTAAGTTTTATCGTACGGACTTCAGAAATTTAAAAAAAGCTGATGATTCTGAAACTCAAAGAAAAAGGTTTACCGATTGTAATTTGCCTGTTTTTAATTCAACCCAGGGTCTCGGTAGCTGCTGTTTGCCAGGCAAGCATAAGAGTAAAGCAGCTGAATTTACTGAGGGTAAACACATTTATGACAGAAAAAAAAGACTGTGTTCATAAAACAACAAGACAATATTTCCACTTCTGCTACATTCATTTGGATTATTCCTTTTGTTCAATGCGTTAGATCAGTGGAGTATTTTAAGTCGCATTTAAAGTCAGAGCACAAGTCACATTTCCTGAGTGTGTGCATACATCTGCAGGCACACATGCTCACATTCACAATACCATTAACTTTAGAGCATATTTTACAAAGAAATTGCCAAAGAATAGCAACGGAAAGGCGGGGTGCGGCACACAATAATAGACTTGAATTTCATTAGTGGCATCAACAATGCACTGAACAAATTGATAGTCAAAAATACAATTAACCCTGTGCTATCCATACAACTCACTTCATTACAAAGTAATTGAGAATCCCACCAAGAAAGCCTTTTTGCATACACTTTAATTAGTCTCTGTAGTTGTAGTCTACCAGCAAGTCATTGGGGAAGGACCAATTAGGCTGGACAAAACTCCTCATTGGGAGATTTATTGTTATTGTAACATGAGTAAAGCATGCTTTGTCAAGTATTGCATGAATGAACTCTCACAAAACAATATGTTATCATTCAGTTTAGATGAGCAGTGGAGAATAAACTCCTCCCACCGCTCCTCTCGCCCCATCATGACAGGTTGCATGTATAGTCTATCTTGCTTTTCCAAAATGTAGCAAAGCAGGGACATGTTTTTACATAGTGCCAAGTATCAATTAATATTGAAGGGGCTCCTGTTTTGCACACACAAACATCCATCAATGTCCATATGTGGCATTTTTGCTGAAGTCCCTATAGATGTATTGTCCTTGTAAGTACCCTTGGGTGCACTCAAAACAATATGGCAATCATCAATTCTGCATTAGTATTTTGATGCCAAGAAAGATTTTTGAGTGGCCGCATTCATCGCGGTATGCACCATCTGGTGCCTTAGAAGAAGCCCCACACCACATACAATGAGTCCATCAACAGAGCCATTGCCCAGTATAATACCATTACACAGAACATGAGGCATATAAACCTACTGGGAGCACAGTGAACAAGGCTGCCGTTATCAAAGAATAATCATAATTTTGTCAAACATCCAAGACTCGTAAAAGCCAGCACGCATGCCTCCAATGTCTTAGCTCATTGCTCTTCTGAAAGAAACTTTAAAGTGATGATTACTTGACATTGAATTAGATTTCCCCAATACATAAAAGATTAATGTACTATCTTAATGTATATGATAATGGAAGCGCAAATGGGATGTCCTGAAAGAGGTGATTGTATCCTTCTGCAATATCAAAGACTAAGATGCATGATTAATGTCTGCCAGAACAAAGTGCCCATAGAAATGTGCAACAGAATGTGAATAGACTGAGCATGACAGCACAACCCTGTGCGTGTTCATGTCGAGTTGACTGACTAAACTTTCACACGCAGTAAAACAGTTCTAATATGCAGTTCAGCTTGAAATCTGAACTACTTTCTCCTTTCTCTAGTCTGATGGAGGATCTTGGACTCGTCTTTGTGCCGTTACATTTTGGCCTCAGACGATTTGGTCTCTATCATCAGTCTGTATTTTCAAGTGGACAAGAAGGATTTTACTAAATGTACATATGCTATGGATTGCATTGTCTTTTCAGAGTCCAGCGCTGAGTAATTGATTTATTAGCAAACTAAGAAGTTTTCTTTCAGTTTTGATTTTCATTTCAAAGGAATGTACCTCCATTCAGTCTTCTTACTCAGAGCCTTTGTGAGTGTGAGAAATGCTATTAGTGGTAATCCATGTCAAAAAATGATATAAATACTGTACCTGAGGGTAGGTTACAAAAAGAGTCTCCGTTGCTCTCTAGAGACTCCAGCTGAAGAACGAATGCCACTCCAAGACACCTTGTCCTAATTCTATCATTTTATACTTCTATATGACAACATGATATTTCAATTGTTCTCATAAGGGCTACACAGCCTGCCTCTGTTTTTCTTCGCCTGTGAAGTTGAAGCAATCCAACGACTGCTACACCGACTGTACCTCTGCAGCATCAGCACAAGCATCCAATATCTTTCTCCACAATTGGTCCGAATGGACTCGAAATGGAGTCATTTGACTCTCTTTGGCTGTTCAAGCACATGCCTGTCTCCAGGAGATGGCCTGAGGGTATTTTCAGGTCTGCCTCCTATTTGCTATATAATGATAAAAAAGTAGGCTCAATCAAGGCACATCTATTTATAAAAAAAAATAAAATAAAGTATAGGAGAAAAAGGAAGCTGTAATGAGAAGGCTGACAGATGGTGCAATCTGTACTGGTTGTCCAAGAAAGGGAAAAAAAAAAGGTTAATAGCTTAAGTGTTTGGAGCTTTTAACAGGAGACAAAAATGACCTGGTACAAACTGTCTGGAGCAGAGCATGGCCTAACTTCATTTCCTGGCCGGTGATCAGGACAGGATTGGATCAAGTTAACTTGATGTAGGTCAGAAGAATGGCAAACATCTGGAGCCAGAGTTGGGTCGTGACATCATTAGCCTCCGCCTTAAGCACAGAACCAAAATGTTTGCAGCAATTTTTTCAATGGTAATTCTTTTTTTTGTGGGGGGGGGGGGGTAAAGATGCAAATGTGCAGATTTTCTAATGTAAAAAAAAATCCTGAATCTGCAAAATGTCCGTCATATACAGCACGGTCACAATGACTTCTCATCCAGAAAGCGGGAGAGTGCGGTGATTCAGAAGAGGAATGACGATGTCCTGCCAGACTTTAACTTCTCTTTAAACTTAGCAGCACTGCAGAACTCTGTAAAAAAAAAAAAGATATCTGGCCTTTAATGGTTATTGAATTCCCCCCCTATTGTCTGCAAGTCCTATAATGGCCGTGACTGAAATTTGGCAGAATCATCGACTGAAAGCAGTTAACATGACAGAATAGTGAATTTTGGGAAATTCGGCTGTTTCCCCTGATGCTATCATTCAACAGATTAAGAAAAGAATTAAATCTACATACATTAATATACCGACAATGGCACACAAGTATCGCTTCTGAAAAACGTATATTCTCCCCAAAATTAAGCTCTGTGTATTGTAAAAGTTACATGTGCAAAGATTTGACGGAGCATCCCAGAATATACTGAAGTGGTAAAAATATCCCAGCATACCACACACACACGCAATGGAAAAAAAACAAACAGCTACATCCCCTGTAAGCAAAATGGCACCCTTCTGTTTGATAGTGTTTTGGCTAATAGGATTATGCAAGAGGAGGCTGCATGTGATGGAGAGGAGGGGAGACTTCCATGATTTACAAGGCTGACAGGAACAATTAGAAGGGCACGCTCAGTGGGCTATTACTCAACACACGCAAAATGAAAACAATGCCTTTCATTTCCATCAGTGCAGCCATGAGGGGAGCCAGTGGAAGTGGAGCTGACAAGGAATACTCTCTGTATCCAGCAAGGGAGCCTATTACAGGCTCAATAAGCATCCGAATTTGTATTTTGCACGATAGCGTCAGGCATGTACATACATAAGACATAGCATTTTCTTTTTCTTGTGCATGATCCTAATGATGGTCTCTTGACAACATGCCACCAATATGTAAGACTTTCTTTGCTCTAGGATATGCATAACTTTCTTGTACAAAGTGCCCAACAAGCCCTGCAATGACACATAACATGGCAATGTGCAGGACTCTGTCTTCAGTGCGATAGAGCTAATTAACTGA
The DNA here is from genome assembly GCA_032164315.1 of Malacoctenus gilli. NCBI lineage: Eukaryota > Metazoa > Chordata > Actinopteri > Blenniiformes > Labrisomidae > Malacoctenus > Malacoctenus gilli. Next base: position 13,662,337 of record JASSRZ010000014.1, read on the forward strand.
ACTAACTGGATCTTGCAGATTTAAGAGGAAAAAACTTTGACTCTTAGAATTTATGCTAAAGCGCCTGAACAGCCTGAAGATAAACCCGTATCCTCTCCTACCATCATCCACGCCGAGCAACAAATTCTCACAGCTTTTACTTCCATATGAGTGAGTGCAGGTAGATGAAAGCTCACAAACAGGACAGCACAGCAAGAGGCAATTAGAGCAGCTGCAGCACTTGTGGGCTGGCCCGGTGGGTCACGTGTGAATGCAGCAGCAAGGGACTTCCAGCAGTTCCCATCCCCACATCTGCTGAATAAATGAAGAGATCTCTCCAAAAAGCACAACATTTGTTGACAAATGATCAGAGCGGCGGAGAAGGATGCGTGTATATGTGTGTTTACCGGCTGAATGGCTCGAAAGAGGAGTTGCATGCTGATCAGCGAGAGAGCCCGTCGTCACAAAGTGTGCACAAGGAGCCGGGCATACTGATCAGGGGATGGAGCACGCTTTTTTTTTTGTCTGACAGTAACTAAAGGCAGAGAGATCCAAACTTGACTGTTTTTTGTTTTATCCCCTCTCTCACAAGAGCACTATCACATAACCTCTTCTTCCCTCTAAAATTTCTTTTACTACTTCCGCCCTCAACAGCTTTTTTTCCGACAAATCTGTCGCCTTTGTTCCACATTGAGGCTGTGAAATGCTGCATGGAGCCCTTATGGATTTCTCTTATCTAATGACATGACATTTTAGTTAATCTGATGATCAACGAGCCACCTTTGGAAGATGTGAACAAAAAATAAGCAGTGGCAGTTGTGGCGTAACGACTGTGCAACGAATTGTGGGAAGCAAGATAAAATCCACATTTAATTGGGGAGTTGGCAGATATTATTTATTAGAGAAACAAAAGTATAACCAAAAGATGCCTGAGCGCACTTCTAAAACAAGGACAATAAAAGACAAAGCTGAGCTAACTGTCTTAGCCTGAAACATGTCACACACGTGACCAGAAATAAAACATAACGACCAAACTTCTTCGTCATCTCGAGAGGAGTATCGGGATTTCTAGTGAACTTACCCAAAACCTCCCAAATGTTGAATCGAAACTGGACCTTGATCCAGCAATATCTGCACCATTTTGAAGTCAACAATTCAGCAGTCTGAGCTGCAGCGACAGACAGTGGAAAAAGAGGACACCGTTTGAACTTCTTTATCTGGCTCTTCTTTACATTTGTTACACAGATTTTTGGTCCTCTTTCACGCGGGCGAACGAGTTCAACACTTAAAACGTCTGCCGGAGAAATTCCGCCCAAAAAAATGTGCATCATTATCTTTGCGTTTAAAGTATATCTCTCCCCTTTGACAAGCAGCTTTTCCCCTCCGCTTGAGTATGGCCGTTATCGCCCTCATCTGCACACGCATGCAAGCAGTGTTGAAGGCAGCAGTTAATAGGAATCACTGACATTTGCTGACACGGATACAAGCCACCAGCTGAGCTGAGCCATTATCCTATTGGCATCTTTTTGTCCTCACAAAACTTTCAACCCGCTTTCAACAGCATCCTATTCTCCGCATGGCGATGTCGAGCCAAAGTTATAGTGGAAGGAACGCATATCATCAATGATTCATTCGAGGCTGGTTTGTTGGCCTTGATTTCTGCTAAAAATCCTTGTGTTCTCGTTGTTTTGTAGAATGACGCTAAAAGAGGAGCGATGAGAAGGGAGCAGTCTGGATCATAATGCCCCTCGACGGTTCTGACCACATTTTGTGCAGTATTTTCAAACGTGCCCCTGGTACCATTTATTCAGTGCTGCAGTTTTCATCATGTATTTTTAATTTGCCATGCTCGCATCCTCGACTTCACCAACGACTTTTTCTTATGGTGCCACCGCAAAAGAAAATCCACAAAGGGATTACAAAGCAAGGAAACGGCACATTATTGCACTCTAGAATGAAAATCAATGTTTTCCATTCAGCTATACAGTGCATTCATCTTTCTTTCATCAGCACACTGAGCACTGCCTCCTCCTTGAGTCTGTGCAGTAACATTTGAATCAGTTTGACACCTCATACGCTGCAACTTCATAATCCCTCATCCACCAGCTGTTTGGATAATGAAAAAAGTGCTGCATCGTCGAAGCACAACGCTTATCAACTGTCACGATTTCTCTTTGACTGTCGGCAACATCGGCATGCAGCCCGAAGTTTGCATCTCTCACGCTGATGTGATGATTACACTTCTGCTGTATTACAAAGCTCAAGTGAAGCACCTTCTAATGAGGCTCTGATCCGCTGTGTTTGTGTTTTTTTTCTTCAGATTGATCGCTCATACTTAAGCATCTGAACACTGCTGGCTTTGTGTCTTTCTTGGCTTATCTGTTGTATAGTTTACAAAGCAAAGGCAGTAATGTAATGTATGTTTTACCTGATTGCAGATGCTGCATTGTATGTATGTTGGTGGGGAGGGAAGAGGCAAAGGCCGGGGAGCGCGCTGCTTTTACGGTTGTATAATTGGAAACCTTCTGCTTCTGGTGCCAGAATACCCAATTTTCTTGTGACCCATGTCACCCAGCTACAATTACCTCCATCCAATTAGAGTTAGATCTTTAGCTTAGCCTGCAGCCACTACTTTGAATTACTTTTGCCAGGAATATATTCTCTTTTGATTTCGGATCTCTTTTCATCGGGCCTGTGCTCTCCATCAAAATCGTAGTGCCTACACCTCTAAAATATAAATTGGTGAGGATTTTGCTGAGTCACAGCAGCTGGAAGAGAAATGTGGATGTGTGCGTGTGTACTGTCTGACTGGAATGCAGGAAAAAGCACTGATGGATTTTTTTGTTATTTCTAGATGCGCGATTAGAGCGAGCAGCCTTTTCACTGTGCCTCTGACCGACGTGACAAACATACCACACACACAAAGAGCATAATGCTGAATCCAGAAAGATGGAATAAACCTCCTCCCTTCGTAGCCATTCTGGTGGGGATAAAAAAAAAAGAAAAAAGAGAGAGAAGTCAATGGGCATCGGATACAGCACTGAAACATTCAATAAGCGGTATATGTCCAGTCTGTAGAGAGATCAGCAGTGGGAGTTCAAGAGCATGGTGTGTAAACTCAGTGATGAGTAAGCACTTCCACTATTGCTCCTGACAGATCTGACAGCTTCTTTCCAGTAATACCGAGCTGCAGCTTCATCTCAAGGGTGTATGAATTGAGACAGATTATTTGGGGAGTGATTCAGAACTGTCATTATTAAGTCCTCAATGCAATATGCTGCAGTTCAATGGGGCCTGCCATGAACAGTGTTTCTGGGGGACAAACTATTCCTGCTAATGCACCAGCCAGAGCAGCCTTCCCAAGGAAGCGTCACTGTGCTGTGACCGAATCCATGGGAAGTGAAGAATGCAGAGAGATGAAGGATGGGTGGGTGGGTGGGGGGGGGGATTGGAAGAAATGGCAAGTGAGTTAGAAAGGTGGTGGGGGAAGTGGTTTCCACCCTACAGCAGCTGATATATTCATGAATCACCGTGATTAGAATTTCTATTCTGCTACTGCAGTCCTAACAGCAAAGTCCTCTGTTCCAGGTAATTTGTGTTTGCAGGTCTGCGTATGCATGTGAATCACTGACTGCACATCATATATTACTATATACAGCCTGTCGATGTGAATGTAGATGTGATGTGTGCGTGCTTGCAAGCGTGCGTGGGCATCTTTGGGAGGGAGTTTTGGTTTCGTTCTCAGATGGGGAGAGAATCAGGCAGCCAGTTAAGGTGCTTGAAAGGCTCCAGGAAAGTGAATGCAAGTCGGAACATAATTCTCTGCAATAAATGACAGAAACATAACTGTGTGCCTATGTGTTTGCATCATGCCCACCATGTCTCAGTGCCAAGCTGACTGCCGATCATCATGCATCATATTGAGTGTCTAGTTAAATCAGGATGCCATATGGTGAGCTGTATATTGCTGGTATAACTGTGGAGATGCAATGCAACTTTTGATGTAGCACAGATCAACTGGAACACTGAAGAGACAGTTTATTCACTCAGATGTTTGGATAACTTATCCTTCATGCAACATTCAATCTGACTGGTCCGAGTTTCACTCCACAGCTTGACAACAAATGAATAAATAAATGCTCACACCACTTTGAGACTGCTACCTTCTTTGCGACTGCAGGAGAAAGACGGATGAAAAAGGCAGTCAATAAAAGAGGCAGGTGTGACATGAGATGCAAAGTTGAAAAACATGAGAAGACAAGACAAAGAGGAGAATCAGAGGCAGTTGTGACATTAGGAAATTAGAAGGAAAAAAAGATCACTGACATCAATGGGTATACATTTCAAAGAGAGTTAAGTGTGTAAAATAAAACTGCAAACGTGAACAATCTGACAAGCCATGGCGCAATAGCAAGAAAAAGGAGGCAGTAGAAACAATGAGGAGGACACAGAGTGGGGAGACGGAAAAGAACCAAAGCAAAACACAAGTCTGAAAACGAGGGAAATTGGGTGACATTGTTGTTTTTATACTGCTGTGTTTTGTGGAGGGACCTTTCCTTTGTTTGTCGCTGCAGAGTTTAAGATAATTACATATAGTCTTCTCTTGGTGGTGGGACTAACAAGCAGGCTATTGAATTCTTGTTGCTTTTGACACGATTATGTTAGTTGGGGAAGTTTTTGAAGAGACCTCGAAAATATTCCTGACTAAATTCCTAAATATGTTTCAGATAGCCTTCCCACGTAAGGCCACAGGCCTGAAAGCTTAAAAGTTTGTGGTACCAAAAAATGCGACTGCTCTGAAGCAGGGAAAACCTCCCTAACAACATATTTTACAACAATCAATAATTGTTGCTCCACGTTGCTGGCAAACAGCAGAAAAAAAATCAAGGAGGTGGTTAAAAAAAGTGATGTTTTGAGTAAAACGGGGGCTTTTTTTGGTGAAGAACTCTCAATTGTTTTTAAATGTTTGACAAAAGATAACGGAATGATATTCAAAGCCCCGTGTCCGGAACATACATATTTCTTGTGCAATGGGTTAGAGTAGTCAGAGCAGTGAATGGAAAAAGGCCTACATGCCTGCATGATCTTGAGTGACACACTAAATCTAATTTAAATACTCGTCCATGCTGATGTGGCCTGCAAGGTTAAAGACAGAGTTATGGGGGAATCATGGAATATTACGTTTCTTGGCAGTAAAGTATCATAAATACTGGCTTAGAGATGCTGTGTCAAGGGGTTAATCCCCCCTGATATTGCAAGCAACATACAGCACAGTCTGCATGTCTGGTTCACTAAATGGCCAGTGGGGCTAGTTACCACTGAGATAGCACATGAGCTCAAATGGAAAAAGCTGATGAGTAACTGTGATTTAATTTGGATGAGCAGAGATGACATCTTCACGCATGAGGAAACTTCAAAGCCTTATTTGGTGAGTCACAAATGATGGCCGGTCAAAAGTGGTTTTCTGGAGATCTTACACTAGCCCAGATAAATCGAAGCTTCAACTACATACGTGATTAATATTTTCTTCTTCATCTCGCCTATTAGATATTGTTCTGAACTCATCTCTCTCACACGGCAGCATAGAGAGCATATCTTGCTTCCAATTCCACTTAATGCGTTGTGTCCTTCTGCGCTATTCTGAGAAGGCTCTTTTTTTTTTTTTTTTAATAAGATAAAACCACTTGGAAAATGTAATGCATATCTTAAAATATCTAATCAGCAGCATCAATATGGGCTGCCATGGAAACAAACATCTTACAGTTGGAAGTGCTGCACGTGAAGAGACATCCAAGTGGGCTCAGATTTGAAGCGCACTGTCGACCAGAGCCTGCAGTTGGTGTTGACACAGACCGGGAGCAAACAAAATCTGGGCCATTATGTATTTAATGATGGAAGAGGAGGGACCCAGGAGACCACAACTGTTACTCTCCAGGCTGTGTGGACGGCAGACTGTCGCCACTTAATACAGAGACTTTGGAATCATTTGGAAATATCAAGACCTGAATGGGCAATAACACTGAAGTGGCTGCTATGCGGTCTGATTGAAAACCATCAGTGTAAAGAACGAAGGTAGAAAAGGTGGACTTTGCCGCCTTCTTTTTATGCTTTGGCTGCCTCATTCACATTCTTTTCCTGTGCTCCAAGTTGTATCGCGGTCTGCGAGCGCACAGCCAATTGTTTCGCCAAAGCTGTCACTTGCCTCATCAGCTCCAATTGCAGGTGCATTACAGCTATCACCAAAAACATAGCAATTACAATCTTCAGCCTGAAACTAAGCTGTAGAAAAAAAATGTTAAATCTATTGCTTCTATTTGCAGCTAAACAGAAGGTAGTGTCAAATCCACAGACAGTTCACCGTTAAAATTACTCGTGCATTTTGAAAGTTTGTGGATATACTCACGTTTCCCAGTGGATGAAATACAAAGTTGTGCAATAACCGCAGTTATTCTTTTGATCTTAGTAATATTAAACCTGGGATTGCCTGAAATATTACAGTATTGATTGTAGTTTGTTTACTGTTGGAGTGCTCATGAAAGAGAGTTAATAAAGGCCTCTTCATCTGTCAAATGACGGTCAGAAACAGAAGATTTCCTACTTCTGCTCAACCCAAAAACAGCTGCTCCACTCCCAAGGTTGACGGTTCCATCCCCAAGTGAAACCATGGAACAGTGTAAATGAGGAAAGTGTCCCAAAAGATAAACTCTGCTAACTTTTGGGAATGCATTTTATAGAGTGTTATTGTTTGGTTCGTGCTTGTGAACGATTCTTCAGAAGCCTATGGGTAAAATATTTGTGCTAAATACCCCCTAAACCTTCTTACTATCAACAGTTTAAATTCTAATTAAAGTTCAGAGTTGCTTATTTTGCTCTGTACTCGATAAGAGCTCTGGTGGGGTAGCTTAAAAAAACAAAACATATCGCCCTTGTTAGGAGAGGAGATTGTAAAAAGGACTTAAAAAACCCCAAACTCAACAGTTCTCCTCCTCATTCCCTGCTTGCCATTTGTTGATCCAACAGAAGCATGCTGCTTTACGTCCCCAATGCCAGATTAGCTGTGTTTGAGTGTGGTCTCGGGAGGCCTGGGCACACACTGCATATGCAAATAGATTTACAGACAACCAATTACACTGAAAACTCTTCAAACAGAAAAGGGGCTACAAAAGAGAGACCTGTCACAGTTGGAAGGAGAAAACGGAGAGAACAAAGTGCGATGGAGTCGAGGCCACGCGGGGAAGACGTCGTGATTGTAACATATTGGATGACAGAAAGTGATACAATTTGAGTGCAACAATGCATCTGGGAGAAGCAATACGAACACATCAGGATATTATCGCAACATTTGCATGTTTATACACCATGATAAATTGTTCTCCAATAATCACCTGCAGCCAACAGATAAATTATGGGTTATTTAGCATTTCTATATTGCATTTATTATGTGTTTAGTGTTTACATGCCTTTGCTCTGTAATGGAAATGAGTTAAGCAGCAGCAGCAGCATTGGCTTCTCTGTGGGAGTTTTTACAGATAGTTAGGCTCATTTTCCAGTCACAATAATGGTGATTAATGGCGTTGTGGTGTTGATGCTGTTTGCTGGGATGGAAGTGGAGGGACAAATCAGCAGAGAGAGTCCGGAAACGGAGCAGGTGTCGGTGTATCCACACTTGTAATCTCCTTAACAAGGGCAAGATCATTTAACATTATGGCAGGAAAGTGACCATCGCCATCTGTGTTTAACAAGGCAGACAGATCTTGAACATCTCTGCCTCGTGTGTGCATACATGTGCATAACTGCACGCGCTGTAAACTCGGCGATAAAGAAATCACTCATAACGAGTGCTTAGATGAGTCAAATCAACTGGAAAAGCACGAAAAAGTCTAGACAGCAGCTTTTTGCATGCTAACATTACAAATGAATTAAATGAGCATTTTTATTTTGGCTCAGTCAATTCCTGATATTTTTCCACAGCATTGATCTTATTGGTCAGTATTAAAGAATGCCTTATATTGTTCACCTACAACGAAGCAAATCATTTCACTTGTGTTCTTAGGTAAAAAAAAACTTCTGTTCATAACATCTTTCTGATGAGCAAAATGATTTTCATAATTTGACATGTTGAATGTTGAGGTCATTTTAGGTGTCCAGCCAGAAACTCAGTGAAAACAGTTTTAAATTTAAGTGACAGGAAAACTATTATCAGCATTTGAACATGGGATCTCCTCTCTAAGTTTATTACCTCCATTCAGGACAATTTACAGATGTTGATCATCTAAGGTGTCGTCAAAGGTCATCTTGTATCCTTCAAACTCTTTCCCACAATTATGCAGATCCAGCAGGCTGATGAGGTGATATTTTGGGAACAGCTTTTTCTTGCCAGAAATACTCGAGGAGAAGTCACTTGAAGAACGAAATCACCTGTTGGAGTTGATTTATTGAAATTCAAACTGTCATATGCAAAGCAGGGGGATACGAGAGGCAGCCAGATCCATTTTCAGTGCAATGTCCCACTGCAATTGCCTCAACATTTGTTGGGATATTTCAGTCTGCATCAAAGTGAGGGACCAACAGCCGGCAGTTGCGATCCCCTTTGGTCACAGTGAAATGACTAAAAATGGCGATCACATATTTATAATCATTGTGCTTTGCGTCTTGGAGGCAAAACTGCATGTTCAGCACCAATCAGCTTCTTGTAGGCAACAAATATCATTCACCGAAAGCATCTTCCTCTCCATGAGGTGCAATGAGGATAAGAGAAAGGCCCTGTTTATTCATATGTGTGGCTATATCCAGTCATCTTGCTTGTTGTGATCCCATGTGGTTGCTGCATACAGTAGGAAAATCCTCATGAATAATTTAGATAAAAGATAAAAATGTATGTTTACTGCTTTGTCTGTTTCATATGCTAATGCAAACATTCCCCTTTCACCAGGGGCTCTTGTGTAGATCTGAAGGAAGCGTTTGACAGTGCACATTCACCTTCGAGACTTTGGAGAACTCAATCGAGACAGACCACGAAATCAACTGGAGAAAAAAAAAAATGGAACAGTGTTTGTGTCTGAACCTCAATATTCTCCTTCAATCTTTTATGCGACATCTGCTGTGTTCCTGTTCACACGTTTCACTTTCCCGAGCCTTCATTCCAATGGACTGTGACCGCTTTAAATTCTCTGCCTCTACAATGGCCCACAGGCTCAAGCTGTCCTCGGGGATCCGACCGTAATGAATGGTTAAGCTGACAGTCATCAGACGGTAGTGAGGACTTTTTAGCATAAATCTGGACACTCCCCTCACAGCCTTTGGCAGGTCAATAAACTTGAGTAGTAAGGAAGGGATTGAGTACAGTGGTGAAGGAGGGGTTGGTGCTTGTCAACCCGCTGTTGTTGCACTCATTAAGCAGAGAGAGATTAAGCCGCCGTTGAGACTGAGGGGGGAGTTGTGGTTTATGGCAGGTTGGATTGGCATGCATGCAGTGGGTGCAGTCAGAAGCTCGTCATAGGTCTATGAACAGGGAGGGCTGGGAGGAAAACAGACAATTAAATCAATAAGACAGCAGTCAGCAGATCGCTGCACCGGCTACTGTTGCCCCTCAGCTTTTTGGAGGAGAGAAAAAGCAATTCTTCCTCTCAACCTCAAGTTGCTTACATAAGGTGGAAATGACCAAAACTTTGGTCCTGCCTCACAGTTTTCCTGTGTTATTGCAACCGTTAACATACATCCATCATTTTTTTCTCCCGTGCCAGTTTTTGTCTTGGTTAAGGTCTCCTGACAACAGTCAAAGAGCTGCAGAAAATGCGCACTGATCAGTAATATGAGGGCTAACACTCAAGGATAGAAAATATCACATGCACACTGCCGACTGAATCACCAATCACTCTAACATGCAGGTCTTTATATAGAGGCTGTTGGAGAACAGCTATGCATCAACATGGGGAACATGCAACACTAATGATACTGCACTCGGGGTGCTAACACTCACAGGCGTGTGTTCACTTCTACACAACCTTTGTGTTGTTAAACCTCAATGATACTCAAATTGGCAGAAATAAGGTGGCTTTTGTATTTATAAGGTTTCAAAGATCTAGACATTTTCTCCCCCCCCCCCCAAAAAAAAACCTCAAAGGAAAAATCACTTTTTTCTGACTCCCTCTTTTATATTGTTTGAGACTTATGCACAAATACATACAGGTGCACAAGACTTGCTTACCAAACTGCAGGTCCCCCACTTGCTATTAAAATAATTCAGACCAGCGTATAAGCAACAACTCTGCAGGACTTCCTTAGATGCCCTGCGGGATCTGGCACAAGATGACGGCAGCAAATCTTCAGGTCTTGTTAATAGTAAAGTGGAGCCCCCACAGTTCAGGCTTTGTGCCGAAGCACAACTCACAGAAGCTATATCCGACTGATCGCAGGAATTTGAAGGTGAGGATAGCACCTTGAAGTGTGTGCTATATTTAAGCTATTTCTAAACTGTGCTGAGTGCCAGAGCAGGGCCCTCTTAGAAAGACCGCTGGTGTAAGGGGTGTTCCTGAAGTGACCTGAGCAAAGTCCCAGATCTGAGGAAGACGTGCTAAAACCTGGATAATCATCGTTGTACATGCCTTCAATGTCTCCTGGTTATAACACTGCTGAATCTGAAGAATGTAACATCCTGAAACTCTGCAGTATGCCTGAGAGCAAGTCTCTCACACATCTCAGGTGTCCTGAATCAAGACGACACTGGGCATGGGAACATGACCATTAAGGAGCCGTGGAAGAGTAGTTTAATGTCTTCAACACACACACGCACACGCACACGCACACGCACGCACGCACACACACACACACACACACACACACACACACACACACACACACACACACACACACACACACAAACCCTTAGCAGCAGCCCACGGTATGTGTGGAAGAAAACAACACTAATTGGTGCAGGCAGTCATTTTGTCATTGCTCTGAGCTTTACTTTGTGCGTCCAAATGCTCCTGGGAGGCAGCTGATGTTGTGGACAGCAGCACAAAACTCTTTTAAAACCACGATCAGCAGTTATTTTAGATCTGAACTCGTAAGATCTTAACAGTCACAATATGTCTCCACAGAAGCACTCCTCATGAGGGAACTTTACCAAACCATGAAACACCGGAATTTACTTTACTGCAAAAGTAACTGTGTTTTGCTTCTTTGCTGTATGGAGAGTTACAACTAATTTCAGTTTGTTGTATTTACTTTGAAATTCTTTTTTTTTTTTGCATGAAAGCTACCACTAGGAGGCACAAAAACAGAAAAAGATCAACAAGCCATGTAGCAAATTTGCACGACATAGACAAAATGAATAAGCAATGTGATTAGGTTCAGCATGGCAAGATCACAAAAATGTGTTTTTTATGTGTCGTTTATTTTTTTCTCATAGGTTGTCACTGTCATTTGTAATTTTTTTTGGACAGTTTTGCATCTCAAAAGTTTTACAAATTTGTATGTTACTGTTGTAAATGTTTACGTTTGCATTCTCTTTGATGAGAAACATCGAGCATTATTAACCTGTGACCTTCTCACATGTGTAGAGAAGCACTGTAGAGAAATCAATACTTCCCCTTTTTTCAGTGTCGTACATCTCTTTCTCCCGCCCCCCCCCCCCCCGCTCTCTCTCCCTCTCTCACTCTCTCTGTTTGACGGTCGCGATTGCTCCCTCTCATTTCATTTTCTCTGCTGTCTCAGATTCTCATTAACACTGCTGCCCTGTTGGCTCTTCGCCTCCTCTGTATCCCCCCCCACCCCCACCCCCCACCCCTCCTGGTCTGTAAAGCTATGGAGCCACTTCTCTTTTCTGTTGCTGGATTCAGCCCCCTTTTCACCACCTCTCATAAACAATGTGTCAGATGTTGGAAAGTAATGCGGGGGGCAGGAGACATCCAATTAAAAGCACAATACATTATTATTTCACAGCTCCCCCTCTCTGCCGTCTCCGGAAACCCTTCAGATTATATAACAGCTCAGTGTCAGGGGAGCCAGCCTGTGGAGGACAAGTTAAGGGGGTCTTCGCCGATGATGCAGCTCACCAACTCTGGACTTTCCCCAGCAGCTTGCGTGCTACCCCTCACTCCTCCTCCTTCTCCTCTTCCTCCTCCTCCTTCCCGTTGCCATATCCACCCACCCATCCACCCACCAGCCCACCCTCTCCCTGCCTTTCCCGACACACACATACACACATACGCTCAATCACGAATGCACAGGGATTGCAGCAACAGCAGCAGCACCGCGAGATGGAGATCTCCGCTGCGTGTGTGAGTGCCTGTTCCCGGTGAGTGCAGGGACAAGAGCGAATGAGTGTCAGTGATGCTTGAATGAGGTGGATGAGGGAGAAGAGGGGGAGAGAACGGAGTAAAAAAAAGAGGCAGAGGGGATAGATCTGTGAGGTTTTTGAGGCAATGTCTGTCTGCTTTTCCCCCTCTCCTATCCCGATAACCTGAATCTTTGCCGGATGTGCCACAACTACTCCAGCTGTCACTGCACCGGCTGCCTCTCTCTCAGTACTCCTGCAGCCTGTGAGAGCTGCTCCAGTGGCTGGACGGTACTCTGGCACCCACTGAATACATGGATGAATGCTGGCTCGACAAGGGATCTGTGCTTTCTTGTCCTTCGCACCTCTGATTTGTTTCTCAAGGTAAGAGTTATACTTCCTTATTTCTGTACTTGTACATATTCACAGGGATTGCACATAGTGGATGGGGGAGGGGGTTGAGCTCTGTTTTTAAATCCTAACTAAATTAAAGTAGTTATCCAAGGGGATATTCTAATTACGATGAAAGGCTGTTGGAGTCAGGTGTATGACCCACTGCGTGCATGAGATCTGGATAAATTGGGGAGGGGGCATCACTGCACCCAAGCATTTGAGGATTTAATGACTAATCAGCAGAAGACGGCAAGGGTTTTCCTTCACAATTAACAGTTAGTACTAATAATAACGTGGCTTCACTCTGATTATAACACTTATCCTGATGTATGTCTGTGCAACCCCTGACAGGCATGCAGTATTTATCCAGGCAAGCAGAGGCTGATTATTCAGATTGCTGTACTTGTGAATTGTCTGGGCTTGATAGTGAAGAATACAGATGAGCTTTCACTAATAGACTATTGTATAACGTACTGTAATAGTCTGTCAGAATGGAGATTATTCATGAGAAAATGCCTTTTGCCAGGTGTCGTGAACTATATGACAAATTCATGAGCAATGCTAATTGTGCACCTGAAGAGTGGAATTGGATTCTTTAAAAAAAAAAAGAAAGAAAAAGGTGGATTCAGACTTATTCCGACTAATGACATGTGTGATCCGGAAGACTCTGAGGGTACTGCATCACATACAGAGCTGCACTTCTATTCAGCCTCAGCATTGCCTCTCCTCCCCACCTCTCTCTCTCTCTCTCTCTCTCTCTCTCCCCCCCCCCCCCCCTTCTCTCTCATCTTGCTGTCCCTCTATTCCCTCTATTTAATACACGTCATGCCTTGACTGTCTAAATTTACTGAAAACATAGACAGGGCACGATTTCAAGGTGGCATTCGCATACAGCTTGTCAGTGGAAACGTCCCTTTCAGTTGTTAACCTGTCTCATAAATGACACCTGAGTTAATCATCACCTCAACCCGAGCACACATGTATTCCCATTGCCCAACCTCCTTATTAATCAATGAACTCCATCAGGGTGCATCAATACATGTATGCGTGCGTATAAAGCTCTGTCTCGGTGATTGCTTTGCAGCAAAGAGGGTTAAAACATGCAGTGATGCATGTGATGATAAACTAGAGTCTAAAATACCTTTTTTTTTTCATACAACCCTAACTTACTCTTTGAAGGATCCATTTCCCAGCCAGAGTTTTCATCCATGTGATAAAAAAGATGGGAGCTTTTTTAGAACCGACTCCCCTATAGCAGAAAGTGCTGCTCGCTGATAAATATTTGAAACCAAGAAAGTCATAAAGCAAACTTTCACAGGTGTAGCCCGCAGCCGGCATACATACTGAGAGCTTTGGAAGAAAGCTTGTATGATCTGGTCCTTGCATGCCTGTATACCTCCAGTGGCTGGTGCTGTTTTCTAAAACTGAACATAGGACATGATACAAAATCTGGACCTATGAGGCTGACATTGCGGGAAGGAAAGGGGGGGAGAGAATGCTGCAACATGGACCTTGTATAGGGACAGAATGTGTGTTTCACATGTATACCAAGTAGCAACTCAGAGGGCTACAGAGACACAAGCTCACGCACCGGACAAAGGGGAATACCGTGCAGAGACATCTTGTCCTTTACATTATGCTTGTGAAGGCACAGTTGGTGCAATGTCACGCTCAGTAATTTATGCTAATAGTGAGTAAAAATTCCTGATGCAAAGTGGACACATTGCACTGTTGCCATGCATTGGAGGTGTAGGGGATGAGGAGCACAACATCAACCTGCGTAATATTAACATGGGAGCATTTGATTTGCAATACACCATCACTGAAGTTATGAGCTGCAGCAGTAAAGAGCACCCCACGTTTATGATGCGTCCAAGATGCATTCTCGCAAGGATAGGGTAAGGCCATGACAGCTACATACCTTTTTCAATGAGAGTGGCGAGACAGTGTTATCTTATGTAAATATCAACAGATGCACTACGGTAATTATTGCGCTGATGCGGACTGACAAGGATGTAAGGCGAGCTAGCAAAGCCGTCTCCTTCCCTCTGCTCGGCGATGGAGCATAAATCATGAGTCAGCAGTGTTGCAGACCTGAGATTGCATGGAAAATGGATCCAAAGTCCCATTAACGTTCTTTATAAACAGCACACATTTCTAGAGCGCTGTGGTCTCGATAATCAATCATTATACTGTGGCTAAAGGTGGTTTTTCCCCCCCTCATACATGCAGCATTTTAGTTTGAAGAACTGAAGGGCAATTGGAACAGACAACGTGGTCTGCCTGGGTACATAAGGAGATTTCAGAGGATTACTTTTGCAATTTTAGAGTCAATGCATTATTCATAATCCTTTGGATAGCTGAGGCCAAATCAGGGAAGGACCTCAGGTCATTAGCAGAGATAGCTTGCTTTGAGGAGGAGGGCTTGGAGAAAGAGGAGGAAAAAGAAGACGACGGCGACGACGAGGAAAAGGAGATTCTCTGAATCTATCCATGTGTCACAACAGTCTCCCCCTTCACTCGCGCTTTCGTCTCGCTTTCACTCTGTCTGTGTATCTGACTTTCAACAATAATAAGTCATTGAAGAGCTTTTCTTGATTCCCTTTGTGCCACTCACCATTTAGCTGCTTTACATGCCTTGCATGACTGCATAGGAAATTGTATGCGCTTAGCGGAGACTTCCTGCAGATGTGATTACCTTTTCAGTGGTGTGAGATTGGTATTTCTGAGTGTGAAATAGTATGATCCCATGTGAATCAGCCTCGAACAAATTCTTTTTATCCATGGAACTGCTTCTGACAAACAACTTGCGCTCAAATCAAAGTGCATACTAAGCTATGTTTCAGAACAAATACCACCCCTCAGTAAAAATTCATCTCCCCCGTATTCCAAAACAAATGTGTGCAAATTCATGACACGGCGTACCATATTGTCCATGTGTAATGAGATTGAGCTCGTGTTTCGGTTTTTTGTCATCTGGCACTGGAAGTGCTGCAGTGACTGAAGTGACACAAGGAACTGTTGGCATGCATTGTTTTCCAGCATTGACAGGGAGCAGAATGAGACACGATCGCCTCCAAATATGTTCCGTTTCATCATTGACTACAGCCGAGCGTTAAGTTACAGTGGACAGTGTGCAGGGAGAGACATGGAGGAGGAGTCCAGGAAGGCACAGCCCCATGCTCCCGTTAGTCCATGACTCCACGTGTGTGTGTGTGTGTGTGTGTGTGTGTGTGTGTGTGTGTGTGTGTGTGTGTGTGTGTGCACTCCTTAAGATAGATGCTGGCAAAGGCCTCTCTTTGAAGAGGTGACAAGAAGGTCTTCACACACTAATACTCACATACTTTGTGTCAATCTTTCTCTCCCTCACATAGTCTGAGGATCAGCCCAAGTGGAAATGCACAAACAAGTATACTTACAAGTGTCATATTTATAGACACAAAAATACATACTCATGTTCACATAAAAAGCAGGCAATTTTGACAATATTTTAGTGTTGTTCTCACCTCTCATGGGATTTTTAAAAAAAAATGTTCTCCATTTTAAGCTGTTACATCACTAAAACTCCAAATACATTTGAGCTGTATGTCAATTGCAAGTAAGAAATTGTCATTATAGTGATTTCCTCATGCATTTCCTCTTACAAGTTTCAGGGGGAAAGCAAAAGTGACAGTAAGGAAATGTCCTTCCAGTATAAATTTCCCCACCAAAACAATCACAGTGATGGATTTACAATGTCTCCGAATGATAAAACATGATTACTTTCGGAGGAGCTCCACCACTATGAATAGCTTGCCTTTGTGTGGTAATAAATGAATCGTTGAAGTTTATTTATTGCGTGGTGTCATGTCATATGAAAATGATTAACCAACTCTTTCTGATGTTTCCTTTCAACCATATCAGACATCATTTCATTTCCTTGTGCGGCTTGATATATTTCAGGGCCGAGGAGGAGAATGTGTTTCATCACAGATGAGACGGAAAATGTAATTTTTCTCATTTCATCACACGGACCTAATTTGAAAATCTACATGGGGAGGGAGTGTAAACAGGCGGCAATTATTATCATGATATAAAAGTCATCTTTAGCTCCTTTATGTTATCAAAACAGTTTGCGATTGATGAGAAAATCATTATAAATCAAGTGAGGCGACATGAAATGTGTGATAGTGACGGGAAAGACTTCATAATAATGATATCTGGAAATTATGACTGAATGTGTGACAGATTTATGTTAATAATTGCTGCACCATTTGTGTGACAGTAGATGGATGAGATACATTAGGCTCATCGTGCTCCATTCATCGACGCAAGATGTTAAAGCCTGTACACAACTTTTCCAACTCGACGCAGGTTGACTGCTTGTTACTAATGATTTCAGTTTCCAGTGTAACACGTTTGGAGGCCTTAGCACTGTCCTTTAACATTTGGAGTTGTTTTCTCATGCTGCCAGTGTGTTCCAGTCATTTTAAGCCATTTGTAAAATTATCCTCCCTCTAATGACTAATTTGCAAACTCAGCCTTACAATGTGCAGTTGTAACTGTGAGCAAAGGTGGTCTGTGAATATTTTAGGTCGATTCACTCACATGGAACTGATTTATGATGTGATTCCAATGGATGCACGGATTATATTTGGTGTTTGGGCCCTGACTTGGAATCTGCTCTCTGCGCTGCAGAGATCCGGGAGATAATAAATATCCCCCCGGGAGTTTTCACTCCGAGCCCACAGGTGGATACAGGTGGAGAAGCCCATCTCCAGCAATTATGTATTGTGGTATGTGTGGGCCACAGCTGCTACGGGGTCATTTCTTCTGTTCCAGACCTGAAAAGAGCACAATTATACACTGAACTGTTTTAGTGAGAGAAGACTGAGCTCCAGGATATGATTTGCTCTGGCCAAACGTCGATGCGGTCGTGAAGATTTTCTTTTGTTGCCTTTTTGGGAAAGAAAATTGCCTTTATTCATAGTAATTAAAACCACATCACATGAAATACTCTAGTAATTTGAAATACTGCATTTTCTTTTAAAAAAAAAAAAAAGGACCTCGAAAGCGAATATTATGATGAATCAAAAAATGCAGGTTTTTTGCATTGTTTTTTTAAGATGCACTGGTGGAAGCTGTCAAACTTCTGCACTGGTATTACAACTTGCTGTCAGTAGTTCAGGATAAAATTTTAACTCTACTCCTCTCACTCTACTCTGCCCTTCTCTTCTGATTCATGATTTCTGGTCAAAGCCTTCAGGGGATACAACCTGCTGTGGGGAAACACCCCAACGCATCCCACTGAACACAGCCGAGCGTATCTGTGCAAATCAGAGCAAACCAGCTCGCATGGATCGACAGTTTGAAGAGGAGTGAAGGGAAATGCCACCGTAGCTCATTTGTTTTAATTGCAATGTTTCCCAAATGTGTAACTGAATATGATCTGTGTCGATGAAATTTAAATTTTATGTCATTGTCATAAGAGTGCCGTGTTTAAAAAGGACTCAGGCTAATTGTACATGATCACAGTATAAAACAGGCCAAAGTTTGCTGGCATGTAATAGGAAACCTGAAAAATTACACCACCGCCAAGGGGGGGAATAAGCTGCGAAACCAAGTGTGCTCAAAACAGCCATAACACTGGAACGTGGGTATTGCTTTGTAACCACTACATAAATCAAGAATATAAAAGTGTCATGATGCATTTGTAAAGGAAAAGCCAAAAGAAAAATAAGATCATCAATTCAGAGTTATCACTCACCAGTACATCCACTGGGAGGCTATAACAGCCAGGAGCTTTGGCTAGGTTATCGGTTAATTATACTGTCAAGCATGCAAACGTCTGCGCAACACAGCAATGATACATATTCCCATTGTATTCATGATAGTGTAAGTACAAAATGCTTACCTTGATGACGTAAAACGGTGCTTTGGCTGCTCAACAGGCAAACCACCCCTGTGCTTCCAACTTGACGTTTGCATTTGAGGCTGACAACTGATATAAGGAGTCAATAAACCGTCTGACTGATGGCAGCAGCAGCAGCAGCAGCAGTGAGGGAGAGCTGAGCGAACACAATTGTTATTCCAAAAAGGTCTCCTGAAGCAAATCATCAAACAGTTGGCAAGGGGGAGTTTGCTTACTGTACATAAGAAGTGACTGCTAATATTTGTGGGGTTAGCAGCGAGCTGTGTCGCAGAAACGCAACCAAAATATGGAGCAAAACTTGAGGAAAAACTTCCATTCGCAAATATAAGTCGTGAGCACAATTGATGGGTGTGAAAAGCTTTGGTTTTAGATAGTGTCAACAATGTTATACATACTAGTTAAACTATCACTACAACAGGGTTGTGCAACATGGCCTGTGGACCAAAACCAGTCTAGTTTTACAGGAGCGAAATTGAATAAGTGAAAATGTTAGCAGAATGAAGTTGCACTTATTTGCCAGTCAAAAAGACAAATTTTGAATTTGTCTTCTATGTTAATAATCAATATTCTTACTGATCCAGCCCACATGATATCAAACTTGTCTGTATGTGAAAGGGGAGCAACAGTGAGTTTACAGTAACTCCCTGATTGACAACATAATCGCTTTCAGAAAAAAAGTGGCTTTTACAAATGGAGATGTTGATCCTCGCTTTGTTAGAAGACTAACTGCTCAATTCCACATTGAATGTAAGCAAATTTAGTGGTACGTTGGTTGGGTGGATCGTCGGTTGATGATTGGATTCCCTGATGGCACGGCATAGGTTGGAGCTGTCGAAAGTTGTGAAGTCGAAACCACAAACTGTCAGTTCAATTACTACCGTGTGATATAAATCCTTTACAGCTGACCCAGCACTCGAGAGAAAGGCTACGTGTAAATCTGTTTGTGATAGATGTTGCGTATCTGAACTAATGAGAGAGAAGATCTGAACAGCTTTCTGATCGGTAACTTGAGTGGAGTTCATGTTCAACAGACATAGTGTGGGTTTTTATCTTTTGTGTAAAGTATGACTTCCTAATTCGTGGTGTCGCTTGTTCATGTTGTACTGAGCGTGTGTTTTTAATTTAGGATCACACGTTCAGATTTTGGATCGCTTGATTAGAGGTTTGAATTTCCTAAAATAAAAGCTGCAGTCTCCATCCCAAAAGGAGACGAGAATCAGGCCATCTGTGACCAGATTACTGCTGTTTTTAGTCACACTGAGAAACAAAGTAACGCATTTTGTGTGTGTTTTCTGTTTCACTTTTTGCAGAAAATATGGTGAGCAAAGAGGACACCAAATGTGTTCTCTCAAATTCAGATGAATCAGATTCAGAAACAGGCCCATCGACCAGCCTTGATGCATCAGAGTCCGGCAAGCAGCAGGTGAAGAAGAGAAACAAGGCCTTACAAGTGCGATTTAAGGATATCTGTGACGCCCAGAATGAGCATCGGGGGAGACACTCGAGGTCCATTTCTTGCAAAGTAACACACAGAAAGTACATGACAATGCCTGCCAGACGCTCGATTCCTAACGTGACCAAGAGTACCGGTGTGCAGACCTCGCCGGATCTCACTAAGCGATACAAGACTTTCCCTTTCGAGAGGAAAAAAGGACACACATTCAAACACACCGCTTTAGTGGAAGATTATCGGGGACAAAACAATGGATTTTTGAGCGATATAAAGCCCGGAGGAGAGGACCGGCAACCAATCGCTGATCCCTCGAAGTATAAGGGTAAGATTGTGGGGCAGACAAAAGCTTTGCTTCACCACACTGATGACAGTAGTGATACAGAGGATTTGCTCTCCAGTGCCAACTGCTTGGATGGCCCCTCATTCCCAGACTCCTCTCATTTCTCGGAGGAGTGCCATCCGAGCAGCCCTCCTTCCAAAAGTGAACCAGAATACCAGGTTTGTGGGACGAGGACCAAACACAAAGGATTACCCAAAGAAGACATGGATGCTGGCACTTCCTCAAAGCGCCAGCTGGCAGACTCCGAGTTTACACAGGACAAGCCAAAGGGCACGGGACCTGTCGCGTGGAACTCTTTGACGCAGGTGGAGTCTTTAGGAAGCCCCTCTGTGAGCTGTAAACGGAAAAAGGGCTCACAGCTCAACGAGCAGCAGTCACAGACACTTCCCCATAGTGCCAAATGTTCTGTACAGTCACAAGGGCAATGTCGGACACGGCATGCGTCTGCCTCCTCTAAACTCCAACGAACAGTCGGGGAGGAGGAGAGCTTTCCTTCAGGAGGCACAGGGGCCTCGGGCATGGGGAGCAGCCAGCAGATATTGTCCTTATCTGGAGACAAGGATATCAAAGCACAGCTGCAGGCGATGGAAACTCTCATCAACTCCAGCCAGGAGACCATCAAGGTCCTTCTTGGAGTCATCCAGGAGCTGGAGAAAGGTGAAGCACAGCGAGAGGGGTGAGTAAAGTAAGCGCTACAGGAGAGCAGACGTTTACGCACGCGACCAAACATATGTAATACAGCCCCCCTGTGTCTGCCCATTATTTGATGCCTTCACAACTTCAGCCATCAAATATTTATACCTCTGGGAACCCACAAAGTCAGTGCAAACATCCATGAGCACAGCAAAATCGGTACAATGGAATGAAGCTACAGGAGCACTCAAGCACACTGCTTTTTTATTTGGAGGCTCGTCCCAACGTGACCAATCCAAAGGAAAAAATTCAACTTTCAGTGACTGGTAAAAGTTCTGCTGTTTGATTGCCTTCAATCTGAGTACATTTCATAGTTTTTTTTCATGAAAACCCAGCAGGTATTTCTTAAAAAAATACATCAAGTTGTCACACTGCTTCATTTATCACAGTGCCCCATATTCTTCCCAATTAAACTCCATAATCTCTGCGTCATTTTGGTTGGAAGCACATCTACATTCATGCAAGCGAGTCAGCAACTGTGTGAGGCTAAACTTAGAGCAGCCGCATTTTTAGCTCACACCAACATGCTGACATACTTACAACATGTTCACCACCTCCTTTCTGCTTATTGTCATGCTGTCAAGCAATGAGGCGAATGTGAATGTCCATAAAATGAGTTATTGGTTATGAGCAAAAAGCATTGAATTAGTACTGCTGAATTATGGGGAAAGGAAAAGCTTCGCCCGCATGGGATCAGAGGTCACGATCGTTATGCGAGTAGGTTATAATAATAATTATGATGCATTGCATTTGTACAGCGCTTTTCTTGACAATTTCTTGTCACTCAAAGTGCTTGCATTGGATACATTATTCATTCACTCTCACATACGCTCACTGTGGCCGGGAGCTACACGTGTATCCACAGCTGCCGCAGGGCAGAACAAGGGAGACGTAGCTGCCATTCTGCGCCTTGGACCCCCACCAGACATCCTTACACAGGCGTGGTGGGTCTTGCCCAAGGACACAACGGCAGATTGGAGATTTAAACAAGAGGGAGTCAAATTCAAATCGCCAACTTTCCAGTCTTTGAACTACCTGCTCTCTATTCATAGGTTATTTAACCTGAACATTCAGATCTGATGGTTACTTCATTTATACAGTACGATACATTTTAACACTGCCCACCTCAACCCCCTTTGTATGTCATATAGAACGAATTTATGCTAAAAGTTGCATTCAGAAAGTCTTTGCTCCCCGCCGGTCTTCTACAATGGCGCAATGGTGGGAATCGCTGTTCTTCATCTCGAAAAGCCTTTAGCAACACAAAGCGAATTGTCGAAAAGTTGTATCTATATACAGGAGAGAACAAGGCGCCCCAGTGTGGCTCGGTGAAACTTCGTTTTAAAGGCCCAATTAGTGCAGCCTCGTAACACTTTGCCTTTCATCTCCACAAAACTGTGCCTGCTGTAATGCCCGCCTCGTCTGCATTGTGTTCTTGTGTTATTAGAGAGGTGCCGGTACAGGACACAAAGCCCGTCTTCGAATAGTCGCTGTCCCAAGCACGCGCTTCTTTTTTCTCTGCATGGTTGAACAATTAAATGGGCTTTTTAAACTTTGAGTTAAACCACAAGGCTTTTTAAGCACCTCTTTGCTATCCAGCAGCAATGTCCACCTATTTTTATACCATTTATGCTTTTATTATACACGCAATATCAAAAGGGTAGGAAGTAATCTTTTTGTTGAGCAAAGTTCAAGGCGGCGAAGGCTATAAAGATATTTAAACCTCAGAAGATTTTGCTATTTCACTGTGAGCACTGACATGCATTATGGTGTGGAGGGGGGGGGGGGGAGCCTCCGCTTGCCAGACATTTCACGTCTCCTGAAACTTCACACATCACACGTTCGCTGCAGAGTGACTTTCCGGTCGGAAAAAGGAACAACACAGTGTACACGTGTGTTCCATTCAACCCGAGGCTTTCAGAAGCTGAAATCTGAGCTGCCAGGTGAAGTTTGAGTTGTAGTTGTCTTTTATATATAACATACTGACCAAAAACCGAATTTACGGGTATTTTCTCAGTTTCACTTGAACGCTTTGGCTGCTTTACAGGATAGCGATTTAAGGATTTAGTTTCAGCGGAGTCGAAAATGATCGAAATGTATCCTACATTCCATGATGACAAGAGTCCAACGAATGATATTTCTTTCAGAATGTAATACTTATCAAGTTTTGTTTATGCTGTAGTGACATTAACATAACCCTCGTCTATATATACATACAAATCCAGAGCTGGAGGTCTCCCACTATGCTTGGTTTGCTTGTTTATGTTATTCATAAGATGTTTGCTCTTCTCATGTGTGTGTTTACTCCGCATACCAAACACGTGTGAGACATCGGATACGTTGCGCCCTATACAAAACGTATCACGCCCTGTGGGACGGTGGTGTGGCCTGACCTCAGTGTAGCTTCCGCGACCATGTTATGTAGTGCTCAGTCAGACAGAGCAGCAGGCACGTAGTCGGGGGGGATGTGGACGGTGTAACTGGAATGATGAGGGCAGGACAGATCCCAGGACAGCTGACGTGGGCAAACAACACAGCAGTGGATCTGTGCCAACGCTCGGATTACAGGATGACTTTCCGAGGTGCCATTTTACAGAAAAAAAAAAGAAAATCTAGGAAACGATGTTCTGTGAAACTCCGCGCTCTCGTTCATTGTCTGTAACAGGTCATGAACACTCTTCCCTAAATGGGAAGCGTTGTGTTGAGTGCGCGCAGCGATTATGAATTTAGGTTAATACGCTTTGATTATTAGAGCGAAGCTCTTTGAATTACAAGGATGTACATGGAAAGCCGGGCAGCAGCGCAGCAGTTGGAGTAGACCTTGTTTGTGCGGTGAGTAACTGTCCTTGCTCACAGCTGTTCAAAGAGACTTTATTTGGGAACAGAGCAGGACGGATGAACTTGTTGACCTTGAGCTCCCATCAGCATTTTCGATCCCCAGCGAGGCTGCGCTGTCTCCCCCAATGAGGTCACCTCTCATGTCATAGCGAACAGTCCGGGTCCAGCCCCTCCACATGTCATCCATCAGGCCGAAGGGCTACCGTGACAGCAAGCAATTACATGTGCGGCTCGAACACAGCCCCTCCCATCTGCCCCGTGGCACTGCAGCGTACCACTGCACGCAGTGACACCGCATAAATAACAATATGCACACCTGCATGCTCATATGCGCTCATAGGAAAGATAGGACCCATGCCAATATGAAAAAAACAGGGACGAGGAGGGAAAATCACTCAATCTCGACCGTGTCCTCTTAACAATGTGCACATATAGCCCTCATAAGGGCTTATATGTGCTGTAAGGGCTCCTAGACTGGCCACCGACCTACACGGCCATGAACTTTCACTATAAAACAGCAAATACAGCCTGTCTGCATCACATCATGTGAGACTAGAAATCAAAATGATGCAGTGCACGGAGGAAAATGTAAAGATATAGATTTTTTCATCATGGGAGCAATGCAGCATTTAGCCTCCACTTAATTCCTATTTCCTGTGTACTGGAGACCCAGAAGACAATTGCGGCTCTTCCATAGCAAAGCAAGGTAATCCTATTATGTAAAATCAGCAAGTCTACACACTTGATTAACCCGATCCCAAAGAACTGCGGGATCTGAACCCCTGCTGCACTTTCAACTGTTGGCAACAGACAACACCGGGCTAAAACAAAGCCGAACAAATCTGTCTGATACCTATCGCCCCACAGGTGCTAAAATATGAGGGCGAAGTCTGTCACAGGAGATTACATATGTCTCTCTCTATCTCTCCCATTTCCACAGGCTCTCCTACCGAACAGGACAAGACACGGCAAATTGTGACACATGTCGAAACAGCGCCTGCATCATTTACAGGTGGGCCTTTCGCACTGTCAGACGCTAATGCTGCACTAAATGTTGTTCCGCAGATAATAAATTGTTTCGGTGTGAAAAGGGGAGACATTTGGCGAGGTGATGTTCTCCTGCGCCGTGCAGAGGGCATCACTTTTACTGTCGTGTGGCGCGAGGAAACCTGCAAAAGCTCAAGATTGTAAAAATGATTCATGTAAATAAAAGGGAAGGGAACCGCAACTGAAAAATCATAAAAGTAACATTGCTGATATGGAGAAAATAACTCAGAAACACATATGGCAGCACTTCAAGGTGCAAAGCGAAAATATATCCAGTGGCGCTCAGGATCAGTCTGCAGTGCAGTGATGAAATAAATACTGCTTACAGTTTGGTTTGCAATGTGGGTGAATGACCTCAGTTTCTCTGTATACTGTACATGATAATACCGCACAGAGGGAAGTGAGATAGAAAGAGGAAGTACTGGGACCTCACGGCGACCAAGAATTTATCACGCTCTACCAAACACCTCGTGCACTCAGGAAGCGAGTGGGTCAACTATGTTTGCCATGTTTTCTAAGTATTGTTCTGAATTCTCTCTTATTTTATGGCGTTCGTGTTTAGAGATTACTTATGAGTTGTGGGGGGGAAAAAACGACTCTGGAGCCAGTGGGAAAACCACTCAAGCCGTAACCTTGTGTCATTTGTCACTTTTACCTTAAAGCCTGTGCTGCTAAAACCCTCTGTTACCTTGTTCTGTAATACAAGAAGCATTAAATTGTTTGGAAAATACTGACAAGCCCTGAAAATACACTCCATCGAGTGGGGCCTCTGTGATTGTCAGATGGGAATGGATGGCCTTTCAAAACAAACCACAAATCACTGATTTGAACTAATGTTTCATCATGGTGATAAAAGTTCAAGTAGAGGCGTGTTGTTCCAAACTTCATGCTTCTCTCTCTGAACAATAGACCCACTTTTATGAACCGCCACACAGAAAACAGGCTGGACAATGGCAGCTGTTTTAACATGAATGAGTGGGAATATTGAGCAAATATCAAAACTCTCGGAAACATTGCAATGTACTTTATTCATTCTGAATAAGATTAATAGCAACCCTGTCCTGGGCATGATTTTCAGGTTTTTTGCTCCATAAAACCTTTTCTACACGACGCTCTCACTTGATGAGTGCATTGTCTCAAGCTGACCCAGGTATTTTTTGAAAGGCCATAGTGGAGCTTGAAGGCAGGAGCAACATTTCGGGCGGCCTCATCCAACCAATTTAGATCTTGATCTTGGGTGCAAACAAAACTCCCGTGTGGTTCCAAGCTTTCCTACAAAACTCATACACAGACTGTCGGCACATCTCCACAGGGAGGGAGAAAACTTTAGGCCTGAACCAGCATGAATTTGTAGCATAAATATATTTTTTTTCCCAAGAAACAAACACTGGGGAAAAAAAAGAAAAACAACCGCAAAGTAACCCTGTATAAAAAGATGAACTCACACACTCCAGCCACTTGTTCAGGAGCTCATAAAAAGCTGAAGTACCGAGGGAACCTCGCCCATTCCATAATGCTACCGATAATTAAAGGTATTCTGTCATCCGTCTTTATGACTGTCACGTCGCTTTGACAGCCTATCATCTGAGTCATGGATTGCTTCGCTCGAGCACGACATTTTTTGGCATTAAAATTCATGTCAAACCATTCGTATTTTATGTTGGCTTTGCTCTGTCGACGCAGGAATCATTGCTATATCGCCTAGTTTTTAAAGTCTTCTTATATGATCATTGACACCGACAAACTTTGTTCTTCTTTGTCCTTGAACAAAAACAAAAAGTGCTTTTTTTTTCTAACTGCGTAACGATGACCGTTCATCTCCTCCAAAACAACTTGTACACAAAGTATGAAAGGTGAGAGTTGTAACAAAAGAAGGAAAATATAGTGTGTGCTCAGGAGACCCAGTGCCTGCACTTTTCACTGGACTGCCCTGATCTGGGCTGCAAACTAATCAAGACTTACTGGACTTACACTGACCCGGGCAGGAGCTGCTGGCTTTCTATACAGGGCAAGACTAAACGTTATTCTACGATCAGCTCCTGTGCGGCACAATGGGATCAGGGGGAGCAGCACAGAGAAATAAAATGCTTTCCTCTATTAATACTTCAAAAAAAGGAGAGAAAAAAAAACCCACAGGAGGATAGCAGGGGCCGAATCCTGCGGAGCGACAACAGCTTCTCTCACTCCTCCGCAGCAGAGCAAAGCAGCTGGACGAGAGTCAATAAAACTGGGGAACTGACTGACTCAAGCTTGGACAGATTGAGGCACCCAGTCACCGTGAATGAATGGAGTTCAATGATCATTGACATAGATGCAAATGACAGATTTGCTTTTCCTCCAGCAATACTTGACACTTTTTCTTGGCTAAAGTCAAACAAAAATAGCAGGTGTCAGCACTGCAGACTTATCAGACTTTAATTACATCTTCTGTTTTTTTGTTTTTTTTTTAGCACAGACATTGACATCTATCTGCAGTAGCAGGCTTTCCTGCTGACCCAGTGTCTGACCTGGAGTGAACCTTCGACTCCCCCTCTGCCTACAGATATGGGAAGACCTCGTGCATGTGGATCTAAATGAGGTTTTAAACAGATGGACTTCCCCTGAATAAATCTAGGACAAAGCTGTTCACCTTTAACATACGGCACTCTCACGTCCAGCTGTTCATCCCGCTCCTAAACAAGTCGAAGTAAACAAGCCCAAGGGGGGTGTTAGAAGAACGACTGCTTTCTTCCAAACACTTTGTTGCCCTCTTCGTCTTTCAGCTCAAGTGCACCCCCTCCCCCCTTTAGTCCCGAGCACTTCACTGAGCTAGAAAATAGGAGAGGAGGACAGACGTGAGACAGCTTTTCTCAAAGACGACACTCCCCAAAGCAGTTAACGGCATCAGAATTGATTCAGATACCTCAAAAAAACAAAAAAACAACAAATCTCTAGTCCTCCTTACTGTCATCACAGTGTTTAGCTCAGTTTTACACCATCCTCATATAATTTCCTCACCTACTGAGTCAATTGGGATTCCCTAAATAGTTCAGTAATGTTGTTGTGGCACTCTCCAGTGTGCAAGAAAAAAAATGTCCTCGGTCGATGAAGGACAGAGCAAAGATACTGGTTTGGCTGGAGGCCAAGATATACCTCGTTTCAGTTTTGCACTCTATTATCTGGATATTACGTCTCTAGCTAGGAGTCAAGGAATGATCTCTGATAATGATTTACCTTTTCATCTGTGCGCACCATTAGAGTGTCTTTTAATGGCTCGAAGAATGAGAGCACCAAGGTCATTACTCTGGTGGCACATTTGTAAAACACACATTCACACAATTATTTACACTTGTCTCAGTCAAATTTTTCTCTCGATGCATTTTTCGAAGAATTGAGATACAATTAGTTCAAAACTCTCAAAAAAAATGCAGAATTATGTGAAACTGTAAACATCCGTTTAGCTTGTAGAAGACATAGTAAATATGCCAGCACCTTCCATTCACAGAGAATTTTCTATTTACATGTTAATGAACTTAATCCAACCTGAAAACTCGTGAGGTGTTTTCAGGCAACAATGAATAGCAAATAATTCCTCACCCTGTGGCTTTCAAACGCTTAAATTTGTCAGGATATAAATGAAAAGGAAACACTTGTTAATTGTAGCTGAGAATATCCTCCGTAAACTCTTATCGTTCACCTGAAGTTCCATTAATTCCAAACTAAGAAAAAAATGTAACAAAGTATATACAAGCTTTAGATATACATTGAGACGATAAAGCATTTTTTCTTTACAAAAAAAAAAGCAGATCCTTGTGAAGTTTAAGTTTCATGAATAATTGTACTTTTGTTGAATTGTATTTGTTTTTGGCTTTCCAAAGTGGAATTGAAGAGGAGACCTTTGAAAGCTCTATTACGGTAAAGATAAAGAAGTTAAATGAGTACATTAGAAAACCAAACATTGGAAACAATCCAGTGTTTAAATCTATAACTCCAAACCAAGCATCATGATCAATGTCTTGAGGCCGGGAGTGTCTTTTTAAGCTAACTGCTATCTCGATGAGACAAAATCTGCCACTTCTGTAAGCTGGTGAAGCTACTTTGTTGCGATACCAGAAACTCTGAACAATTTATAGTGGGAACAGCAAACCCTTCAGCCTACTGCCTCTAAACCAAAGCATTCGACATATGGTAACAAAACCACAATATAGATGCAATCTGCAGAGTACTAATAAAGAGAGAGATTATTGCTTCATCTGTTCTCGGTATCATTAAAAAGTTGTTTATTTTACTTCATCCAACTGGTTCCGAACAGTCACTGAATAGAGCAGGGCGGTATTTTGCAAGCAGGGTAATGATCTGCCGTAATCTTATTTGTCCCTGCCAAAGCAATTGTCCCTGGTATCTTAAATTCTACAAATAGTGCTCTTTGGGGTTCCTCCATGGAACCTGGCAGAAGCTGTCTGGTGTTTTTAGACGAAACAAGTTTGAGGGA
This sequence comes from Malacoctenus gilli, assembly GCA_032164315.1. Classification (NCBI taxonomy): domain Eukaryota; kingdom Metazoa; phylum Chordata; class Actinopteri; order Blenniiformes; family Labrisomidae; genus Malacoctenus; species Malacoctenus gilli. The sequence continues at coordinate 13,691,739 of JASSRZ010000014.1, forward strand.
AAGTTTGTGTTTCACTCGAAGCCCTCCACATAACACAAATCGTTCTAACAGCTGTATGAACGATCACCAGCAACCCAGTTATTAACGTCTGCTAATCCCCTGAATTAAAATGCTCATAGGGCAGACAGCCAGGGTTCAAACTCGTGTCAAATGCTGTTGTTCTGTCAGAGCCACAAGCGTGTCAGTGATAGGAACATAGACATAAACCAGGCAACAAACTAGAAAACTAAAATCATTTGATCGAGTACATGTGAAAACCGAAGCTGGAGTTTGCCTATTTTAGGCTAAATGAACGTTGTTTTTTTTCAATCATCTAACTTTGTTAGTATGGCTGTTGTTGTGGGTCATCCTTCAAATTTCCATATCAAAGTACAACCGGATGAGATGCTAAACCCCGAATTGTTCTGGACAGCTCTTCAGCATGCTGTATGGCAGCTCGGTTACTTTATCTTGCACGTTTAAGATGCACTATGCAAATGCAGTTCATTTACTATCAAAGTAATGCATGCTGGCGGGCCACATTCTCTTCTGAAGACTAAAGAAGTGGTCTTAATGCTTGAGCCGAACCGGCTCCAAAGGGCACCTTGTGCGTATCACAGAGATGACAGAGGCTTCTGACAAAATAACAGCGTTTCACACCCGGGGAATAAGAGCAGGTTGGTGCAGCAGTAATCACCTTGCTGGACTACTTCCTGACACCTTGATAAGAAGGCCTTAGCATAGTGAGACAAATTAAAGCCCGCAAAGACCGCCAAGTTGGGACCAATTACCCCCTTAAAGTAAGACAGCAACAGCGTAACTGCAATGGAGATTATCAGGCCCTGACGTATAGTGCTTAATTTCAAAAGCAGTCTAGAATATATA
>JASSRZ010000014.1:13692702-13720668 GCA_032164315.1 Malacoctenus gilli
TATATATTTAAATCCAGGAGTTTCCCAAAATTGCACATAAGCTGCTGCAGAGCTAAAATAGTCAATTTACGGGTGTTATCCAGGCTTCAGGTCTCCCCTGATAGTCTCCACCCACCCGTTTTATGCTGCAGCATCTCATACATCATTGCAACGGACAAACACATGGCAGGTATAAGAAGGATAGAGAGGCTGAGTGGTGAGATAACTTACAGGAATAGCTATCATAATACTGTCCATCACGTCAGGGTGGAAAAAAAACAAATCTGTTTGGGAGTTGCCTTGAAGTTGAGAATGAAGGAGACTTGTTAGCACCATTCAAAAATGAAGATTGTATCGTTGCGCCGTGCTTTGCGTGTACTTGTCAGCATTTGTTGTTTGGGCAACGTTTACAAGATATTCACTGGGGAATGAAATGAGGTCTAAAAACTGAGTGAACGTCGACTGTGGCATGAAGTCTGTATTAAAAAACATGCTCAGATCAAAGCATCGACATCCTGGATTACTGTCATGCTGCGTTGAATAAGACCCAGTACTTGATTCAAATATAAAATGTTGTGTTTCCAATTTGGGACCAACAATGACTTTGAAAAACAGTTAAGTTCAGGGACAAGCAATGGCAGTTCAATATGATGAGACACAAGGAGCTAATTAGCACTTGTGTCCCATGCTGAGATGGCGGTGCTGTGGTTGTTTTGTTGAGCAATTGTCAAGATTGCCTTTTTCTATTATGCTCTCATTAATGAGATTGTGGGTTTTCTTCGTGCATTTTCTGTGCATCTCTGAGGTAGAAAAGCAGCGTAACAGACAATGGCGGCGACGGCGGCGGCTTTTGTGGGATATACAGTACGTGACGGGGAGGAATTTCTGCATGTCATTTTCATAACCTGAAGGGGAGTTTCTGCTTCAACCGTTGCCTGTCAGTGCAGGAAGCAACTGTCATTCTCCCCGCGATTTAATCTATAAAGCTTCACGGTGTAGTCCTGATGATGTTCCACTGTACTGGGCCCCAAGTGTCGATTCTGCACTGTGACTGGCTGAAGGGGGGGGAATCATGGGAGTGGAAATGACTTCACGCTCAAAGGTCCTGAAAAGGGACGGAAGAGAGGCAAAAGTGGAGCAGGTGTATGCCGCAGAATGAACAGGCAGCGCCATGCTAAAAAGACATCTCATAGCAGCAATATCCCTCCCAGGAGCAACAATCATTGGATGGTGCTCAGCACAGCACGACCACAGACAAACAAACGGCTCGCCACTGATCACAGCAACCGCTACTCACACTGCATAGCTAAAGAGATGATTAATCTGCTTTGCTGAATGCCCTAGAAAAAGCCTCCCTGTCTCCAGCCGCTCCAATCTGTTTGTGTACACAGATGATCTTAGATATAGGGCTTTTGTTTGTTGAAGCACCTGCTCCCCAGTGCCACCCGCATCGTACAGTGCCGCCTCCGGCTTCCCACCGAGGCATTTGTCCACAGTGTACAGTAATTGCAGTGATCTGCCAAGTGATTAATTGCTTAATAATTGCTGAGGCGATTCTGTGTTGCACTGCGCTGCTGTGATTCGGCTCCGCTTTCCGTCAAGTCAACATTATTTAAACAGCACTTGCAAGAGACCCAAAGTTTTAAGCGTAAAACACGAGATACAAATGCAGATAAAAGCAGGAGGCATTTGAACAATGGGTGATATAAATAAGAGATATCCTTTGCGAGACTGCTCAAAAACAGCAACTCCGCCAAGATAAAGTCCTCAAGATTATTCCACAAACAGAGTTTCTCATTGCAAGGGTGGAGTAGTCGCAAGATCTGCGCACGTTCGCTTTCATTTGAAGTGGAAATAACAGAAAAATGTTCGTAAGAGTATCAAGAAATCACAGAGGAACAGGAGGTTTTGTTTTGACACAACAAAGCATACTTTAAAAAAAAAATCTCTCTTTCTAAATACGATGACGATGTTGATTCCAGGCCCACTCATCGGCACGTCTTTGTGTTGATCCTCATTTATTGTAACATATTGATTCACTGGCGATCGCCGCCTGCCAAACTACTATCTCACTCTGCACACAGTTCCCCCCCCCCCTTGAAGGCTTTAATAGAGCTCTGTTCTTAACTGACACTTATCTTAAGGGTGAGGACAGTTCCCAGGATTCATTATGTCACTTTGAGTCCAGCATATCCGTTAGTGAACTAATTACACTGCCCATCAAAGCGCGGGTAGCCTATCAGGCCGCGCTTTGTACCGCGACGTCCATTTGTCTGCCTGTAGACGAGGAGAGGTCCACAGGTTTGACCTTGGGTTGTCAGATGTCATGTCTTTTGGCAGCTTTACGTCTCCCTTCTGCCTTAAACACTTTTTACCGTGAACGACAGCTACGAGCTTAGTCAGTCCCGGAATTCTCTGTGTTCTATTTAAACGCAGCGCGTTGAATAATGTGGGCGATAAAGGAAAATCAAAAACCCTCCAATCTAAAGAGTCACACAAGATTTGATTATCAGGTAAAGCTCATTCTGGAGTGTCATTTTGGCAGGCACAAAGCACATAATTCATTCTCCTTTAATTCCTCTATCATGCTTTCCAAATTTATTGCATACCCCGAAGAATAAATACATTAACGGAGCACAAATCAATAGCAATAAAGTGAAAGGAGATGGGGTATAATAGTGCATTTATCCCTTGCTTGAATTCAGGCAGTTAATCAGGGTCTGTTTGGCCTCTCAATGGTTTCATTTGGATGGGATTAAGCCCCACAGTTCTGTCAGGCCTGTGAGATTTAATCGGGCAGAGCGAGAGTTTTAACTGCGGTGCCGGAACCAAATCAGACGATGACCAGCCTGGGATTACACTCACGGATGTGGAAGTCTGATGTCAGGAGCAACCCACATTCTGGCTCATTTTTAATACGAGTATAATCTATGTAGGGAAAGCCCTTTGACTGCCTGCATAAAAAATGCTGAGATGATGCAAAGGAACTCTATTACTTGGAGGAGTCTCTGAAATATGGATATGTGCCGCTGCTAAAATGTACTGCCAGGGTGTCTGCTGTCAGTGTATCTGAACCGTTTGCTTCCCTCCCAGCATCCATCTGGACGTCAGGGGATTGGTAACATAAAAAAAAAGTCAGAAACTGAGTCACGAATGTTATACCCATCCAAAAGATGCGCTTCTAAACTTTCACATTGCTTCCGCTTGTTTGACTGACAGAGGAAAAGCCACCGCCGTTTCTCCCTGTTGCTAACTTCCTGTCCCCTTTTGTTTTGTGTTGCAGCGTTGAGCTGGACTTTAAGCTCCAGGAGGATAAATTACAGCCACTGATGAAGAGACTCTGTCCCCTGGACAGTCAACAATGCCCCGCTCTGCCTTACTCAAATGAAGTCTTCACATCCACCCCCAAACGCAAGTCCAAGCCTGAGTCCAAAAAGCATGCTCGCTGGAAACTCTGGTTCCTCTGAATAAAACATGAGGGCTCTGGATACAGCCGTTTTATTGGGCACATTTGTTCCCCCGTTATTCTCAAAGTGGTTGAAGGAATATTCAAATCGGGCAATCAACCCAGGAGAATGGACGGAAACCGGGCGATTTCGGGGGCTGGGTTCAGACTTGCACGTCAGACCCGTTGGAGGATTGCAGAGACAAAAACAACAAAACAAAACATTTTTATTCTGTCTGACCTTTTTTCTGGCATGTTTGCTGGAGAGGATCGACACACACCTGCAAAAAACAAGGTGAGCTTTGACGCGCGTTTCTGTACCTGTACATTGGACCGTATACTCGCTGACATGTAAACAGCTTGACATTTCCTGTGTGATGTGGGGCTGAAGCACTCACCTTATATTAAAAGTCATTTCGTTCCATCGTCCAATAAATGCAATGCACTTTTTGGTCTTTTCCCCTCAGAGCGTATTGCTTGGCAACAAGAGGAGGCGCCATGTGGAGGGCCTTTTATGAGTGAAGCTATAATCTTTGAGCGGACATCAGCCCCACCTCCAGCAAAGCACAAACACTTGACTGTTGAGAGGAGCACGCGTAAAAGACTGAACCGCAGTACTGTACATGACGGTGTGTCAGCACTGTTCTTATAACCCCCCCCCCCCCACTCCCCATACCGTTCTCCCCAAACCTCCTCATCTGTTCCCATCCTGCTCCGTTTGTCTGTCTTACTGCCTGCTTTTGCTGATACCCCCTTCTCTTCCCTCTCTCTGTAACTTCCCCTCTTTATCCCCCCCCCCTCTTTATTTAGCTCACTGTGCAACTAACAGACTAGCCAGCCAAGTTTGCCTCAGTCATCCTGTCATCATCTGCTCCTTGCCTAAAACATACAGTTCAGAATCTATTTTAAAATACTTGCATCTTTTTTTTAGCAAAGTACTGTGAAATGAAATTTTAAAACTGTTGTGTTTGGGCCCCTCCTCTTGAAGCAGTCGTAAACACCATGTTAAAAAAAGCAACTAACGAAACAAAGAAAATGAAACGAGCATTCTGAGTTAGGTCGGATTTTTTAAGAACATATATAACCTTTTGACGACTTCTACAGGAGAATATTTTCTATGAAAAAAGTAAAAGTGTTTGGTTTTATTTTGTTGGTTTTGCTTTGAAATTTTCCAGAAAAAGTAAAGGCTATTTTGACATTTCTCTATGAGTCCAGTAAGAGTTTGCCTTGCCTCTCTGTCACTCGATGTATCAAAGCAGAACTCAGATTATGAGTATTTATGCTACTCTATTTTTAGATCACTTGATCGATGTGAAGTTAGTTAGAAGTCTACAGTGTCGATTTGTAGTATCGATCCATCCTGTCGTTCGAATGCAGATTTCATTTAACGCAACGGAACCTTTTTCTTTGCTCCTCTTTCTCAGAAAACAATCTACTGAACACCAAACGCGTGTCTGCCAGCTCACACATACAACTGTGCACTGAACTTGCAGCAAGAGCAGAAGGGCTAAACAGTGCTAAAAGAGTATGGTAGCATTCTCACAGTGGGAAAGACCTGTAGCCACCAGCTATGGTCGTGTACTCAAACAACAAATAAACATGGAAAGGTAATGTAGCCGAGATCCTGAACTCGTACGGAGCAGGTTTTTATCCAATTCTCTAAGGTATTTAAACACAGCAGCTGTTTTGTGGAACACGGTCCTGTTCCGACGTGCGTACGAAACCTGTCAGGAAGGAAAGCAAAGCGGCCTCCCCATTGATAGACCACGCTGTAGATTCCATCATTCAGGTCACCGATTTCCATGCAAAGATATGTACCTTGAGAAAGTGCAATTTAGTGATTATGTGCAATATTATGCATTTTTCTACTGTTTCTACATCGCAATTAAAACATTTTGAATTGAAGGTGATTTGGTGTGCTCTTATGTGTGCTAAACACTACAACGGAGGGGACCGTGAGGAGGAAATGGCTTTTTAGGATTTCCTGCAGCACAATGTGGAAGTCCCTGAAATAAAGACCCCATTCAATCTCTCCCGATGACTATGTAACCCACAGTCGGAGCGTGTCGGGAGGGGGGGGGGGGTCCAATTGGCATAAAACAATGTTCCTGATTCACGAAGAGAAAGATTCCCTTCGTTCATGACAGGCAACTCTGGCTGGGCCTCGTGGGTGCAGCGAGAAACTGTTTGTCACAACTCACAAAATTGCAGAGCTGAACAACATTATAAGAAAGAATGTAAAGTTGGGTGTGAAGGAACAGAAAGAAGCAGAACCATCCTGGAGCCTCCGCTTTGCAAACAGCCACCCCCTACGCTTGCTGGCTGTAGCGGTTTTCAGCAAAGGCTGCATTTACCGGTGTCAGGCGGTCTACATTTTAAGTCTTTTGTGCTTTAGTGAAGCAGAGTTGGACCATGACGAGGGCTCAGACGCTGTGCGGTTGAGCCCCTTCTCCACTCTTCTAATGTGATTAGTCATCTATAGCAAGAAGAGACACAACCTTCAAGTCAAGTTCCTGCAGGGGAGTCAGGGTTCCAGTCCATCAAACTGAACGACCTGATCCCACATCCATTCCTCTCCCCTGCAACATCCCTACTGTGTCTGTCTCTTTCATTCTCCTCAGTCGTTCGCTCTGGCTTCGATTCTACCCATCCAGCGTCTAAATCCAAAGGCCATTCATCCCTTTTTTTCCCTCTACAAATATCTGCCTCATGTTTGAAAGCAAGTCAAAGGCAAAGTGAGCCACCATTGTTATTCTTATTGAAAATATATATTTATTAGCAAACAGAGTTCATGGATTTCAAAAATATTTCTACATTCATCGATGGACTGAAGTGTTAATTGCAAAATAAAGTGGAAAAAGAAAACGGAAGCGTTTGGAATCATCCATCCGTTCGTTCAATCAAAGGAGTCGTCAGACGGCTTTGACCAAGAGATATTGGATAAAATGCAGATTACAGCCAGGACCGGATACCAGTTCATTAGAGAAGGGGGGAGAAATGGGTAGACAATCAGACAGAGTCATCAATAAACCCACAAGCATGGGGGGGGGGATAAAGAACAATGAAAGATCCCAATCTACAAAGGAGCCCAGATCTTTACGGTGTGAGGTGACACGATGGAGTATTTTCCTCCCATTTACTAACAGATCAGGTGATCACATCGAAAGTAATCCCAAATGAACAGAAAGATTTGAGAAACATGGCGATTTGACTTTCTCAGCAAGGTTGAACATTTGAATTAGCATAGCATATGTCATATTTAAATAAATTATTATAGCAGCATTTTCATCAAACTAAAGGCAATTGCACTCTATGACCCACAGAAGGAATATTCATTGATATTTATTCTTGAAAAAAACTTTTCTAAATACAACATGGAGTACATAGATGCATATTTTGCAACTTTTTTTTACACATTCTAATAAATGCCAAATCTTACATTTCAGTTTCTGTTGATACTGAAGGCCTTGATAAAATCAGTGCTTTTTGTGTGGCGTTGCGAACGCTCTTCAGAAACACCATGGGGTTGGAGCCTCCCGTGCCTGTGGTGTTCAGCGCGGTTCCCACACCCCTGAGTGGGCAGCCCATGGACCGAGCGTGTTTACCCGGCACAATGACGTACTTGGCCACGGTATTGAGGTGATAGCTCCTTAAATCCACCAGTGCAGAGATGCAGGCGTTGTAGGCCTGGCAGAGGTCGGCGCCGGGGTGGGACAGGATGAAGTCTCGCAGGGGCGGGCAGACAGAGAGAGTTTCTATCAGCTGACGGTGGGCAGGAGGCATGTAATCTCTCATGCGTGTCAGGAAAGCTCCTGGATAGGATAAATCAATGGAGGGAGCGGAAAGGGGACTTTGAAAGAATGGAAATAACAGCTTCTCCTGGAAGCATTTTCTGTCAGAGCAATCAAGTGACTGCACAAACAGCATGACTCATTCAAGAGAAACATCTGAGGAGGTCAAAGGCGGGAGGGAATGCATCTTTACCTGTCTCACGCTCATGCTGGATGCACAGCAAAGCATCAAAGCATTGGATGGCTGAACTCTGGGCCGCACTTCCACCTGACAACAAAATTGGCTCGTCGCTCACGCCTTCATACAACAGCCCCCTTGGGAGCATGGGGTTATCTCGCCACCTAAAGCAAATCAAGCAACAGCTTTGAACCCCCCCTTCTTAAAAATGCAAATGCAGTTGAGAACACGTGACAGCATGTTATTAAATAAAACGTCGCGGCGCTGCAAAGGAGATAAATAAAAGTGGGGAACAGAAGCAGAAGGTAATGCCGAATAAGAATATAAATCGCCGTGAGACGAGAGAAATACAAAGAGAATAAATTCAGTCTGAAGGACAATGCGACAGCCTGAAAACTCACCCCGAGACAAAGATTCTCAATGTTCCATGAAATGCAGTCGGCTCCACATGATCTGGAAACAGCACAAATTTAGGTATTCTAATTACCTTGAATTTCCCCGGCTTCATTATGGGCACAGCATGTAAATTGATTAAATTCATGTTGAGCTAGGTTTAATTTAAACTCACTGTGCATGAGTTTGAAAGTTTCCTTCATCTTCTTCAAAGACTGCGTCACTTTGATGAGGCCTCTCTGTATGCCGATGAGGTCAGAGATTTTCATGGCGCGCATCACCTCCAGGGCCCCCTGGTCGAGGGAGAGGGTTTCGAAATCTGTCACTTTGCGATACGCGAGCAGGGACGCACACAAACACACACGCGCGCACACACACACAGCAGACACAGAGTGCTTGGGTGGATCACAAAAGCGAGAGGACACAGATGGACACACACCATCAGGCCGGGGTTCAGAAAGAGTTAACATGAAAAAAGAGGAAGACGCAACAGCAGCCAATACTGACCGTTATGCCTGAACTGGCAGCCATCTCAACCAGCAGTGACACAATAAAAAATCCCCGGCAACTCGCACCGCCAGGAAGGGAAAATATCAAGTCCATGTTTCTGTTTCCAGAAGTGGGGATGTTTCAAAAGCATATGATCAGAACATCATGTGAGCATCAGGCCACAAGGATCACGTGGGCGCGACTCACCCAATTTCCATATCCCTGAAATGAAAACGAGAGCAGCCACCATCACCAGTGGAAAAAGCGTCCTAGAAAGTACCTTGTACTTGTTTTTGTACTGCTTTATTTGTTTTGTTTTCAATTTGATGTCGTTGTCGACGTCAAACTCACCCTGAGGGATCCAGTAACTTCCAGTTTGCTAGAACTGAATCTGCATATGTCAGTATGGGTGGAAGGCCGAGCCTACGAGATACCAGCCAAAAGGGCCAGGCCAGGGCTCTTGGAAGAGTCTGTCAAATGACCACAACAGTCGTTTCATTCCGGAAAAACTGGAATATCCCAGCGTTTTTGATATTTCCAGGTTTTTGCATTTCCCTGAATGGGATCCCCCCTCAATCAGTCCACTCCAGGTTTTTGGCTTTTGGACGACGGTGGCTCATCCGTCACGTTGAACCAACATGTTTTTGAGGAAGTCCCGGTTTACATTTACAATGAGAAAGCACACAGCAGAAGCAAACTTGCGATTGCCAAGAAAGCAACAGCTGAAAACGCAGAGCCTAAAGCCACAATAGAGCGCATCATCAACTACAATCAAGCAGCATCAATAATAAATAGCACGCAGACACACTCACAGCTTCACAATAGCAGTGCAGCACATCGAAAGAAGAAGTCAGGCATGCCTAAACAGACCAAAGGATGAAAGATGTAACATTAATGGGCGTTTCTTGCAAATCGGATGTTAATCGACTTATTACAATAAGGCCAGTAAATATGACTTCACACATGTATTGATTGCTTTTTGAATGCATTCCACTGCACGTCATGCATTGTTTCCATTCAGTATGTTTTAATAAACAGCAAAGTGGTTTCAACATGGGAGTGTGAGATGAGGAGAACATTAGGATCCTCCGTGGGTGGCGTTATTATCATGTTTAATTGATCTACGACTAAGTAATAGGTGATTCCAATGACAGCCCCTAATTGAGTGAAACACAAAACACCATTGACGGTTTCAACTGTAAACAAATGGCCGCTGTCAGTGTGAGACATGTCACAGCACCGGCTTGATTGTTCAAAAGTAAAAATCAGTCGCGACGTTGGCCACCATAAAAACACGTCTTTATGAACTTGATTCCGAGACCAGACCAAGTTTCTAACGTGTCTCCTTCAGGATAAATTCTGTGTACTTTAAGTTGTTTTCTTTATCTCGCATCATCAGCACAAAAATTTAATTTGTTGATATCCTAAAAATGTCTGTCAGCAGTTCTTAATGTTTAATCCGAACTGTCAAATGTTTACACGGTAATTAGTTGAACCAAAAAAAAAAGCACACGAAGTCAATTCAGCAATTTAATGTTTCGACCCAAGCGTTTGCCTCGGAGCCGTCTTCAAATTGCGTCCTCACGGAGCTGCAAGGAAGCCTGTACATGTGTGAATATTATAAATAAATCCCGCTGTCAGCACATGATTGGATGAATTTGTCATTTTTACTATCTCTCATCTGATTCCAGCAGCATTTTCACCTGAGCTGGTGCGCGTTGTCCCTCCTGCCAGACATATCCCATGCTGATGAATCCCAGTGCGAGGTGGGCCAGTCTGAGCTCGCGGTGGGTACCCAAGAGATGTGGACTCAGGACGGGCATCTAAATTTAAAGCAGGTTTTTCTGTTTCAAATTTTGTTCTTTTTTGGGGGGGGGGGGGAACATGACATCAACGGCATCAAGAATACATCTCTTTACTTCGATATCTCTATTCCGAAAGCTTTGCTCGCCCTTACCTTCTGAACCACGTCTCGGAGTTGGCGCGACTCAATCAGGTGCGTGAGATTATTTGCCAGGTCCGTCCATGCTCGATAATAATCTGGGAGGTGAGTCTTGGAGATAATAAGAACAGAATGACTCGCCCATTGATTCCTGAATGTTCCTGGCGTGGCGGAGATTCTCATGTAGTCCGCAATCAGTAACATCATCAGCTCATGTTTGCCGCAGTTCCTGACCTGCGTGTCAGGGGATGACTGGCGCCATCAATCAGACGAGAAAGCAATTTAAAGGAGAAGGCAGTAAAAACAATGGTGAGGCAAAACAGGCCGAGCAGAAAACAGGGGATGCCCACAAAGAAAACACTGGCCGAGTACAGATGCGAGCCTGGTTTGCTACGTATCATAATGTGGCCCCACCTCACGGGTCTCTGAAACACCTACATTCACAAACAATAGAGACAACAGGAAAAACATACACGTTTGCAAACAATAAAGACAACAGGCTATTATAAGGAGCGGAACTGTGTTACTGTGTTACACGTATGCATGGACTTGGACTGTAGGCAGGCCCCGGTCATGTGAGCGGTTCAATACAAACTTGGTGGAGACAGGCTTTCACCAAATCAATAACCCTCTATAACCTCGCTCAAAAACAAGCTTAATTATCTGTGTCAGCCCACAGGGACTGTGGAGGCTGCTGCTGCTGCTGCTGACCAAACTCCGAAATGAAAGCAGTAGATAAAGAGGAAATAGCTCTCCAAGAACAGGAAGAATATTTAAGCCCGCCAAGCATACACAGCATACATATGTATGTAAATATATTTTATATATCTGTTTCAACATGGCGCAAGTCGTGTGTTTCGATTTGCTCCAGATGGGGAATGTGTCTCGGCGAGGAAAAAGAAAAGATGACTGAACCTTACCAGTGGCTCTTCAAGGAGAAATCCAAGCTCCTCGGAAATATCAAATGCATCAAAGTCCGCCTGCAGTGCTTCTCGGCTGTTTGTCTCCATGTGCTCTCCCCCTGCACTCCGCTGCAGTGGCTTGGCTTTGAGAGGAAAACCGCCTTGTGTGTCTGACACACAGAAATCAATCGCTAAACTTGCTCTGAGCCTGCTTTCACTACCTTTGTCACATCCCTTTTTATTGCAGGCTCTCCACTGCACAGAGCCAATCAGACCTCACACGCTGTCAAGTTGGAGAAGCTGGAAATCCCTTCATTGTACAATCATGTACATGTAAAAATCCTACTTTTGAAGGAAAGTTCAAAGACCTCCAGCCAAATATCAGTAAATGTTGGGTCATAAAACTCTCTCCTGAACAAATCAGTCTCACGTTAATATGATTCAACGATGGACTGCTGATGTTTATACATGTTCTGGCTTTAATATACGTAAATATTAAGGAATAACCACATGCTGCCGGTTACAAATGTAACATACAGTGATGAATTATTGAAACAGCTGCTGATTTCTCATTACTGGAAAAGACAGAATGACCTGAATGCGTTAAGCATCATTAGGAGAAAAGGTCACTGACTTTTTATTGTGTGATTATTATACCAACACATATCACGAGCGGGATTTGGAGCGAAGATTTATGCAGTCCGCGTCACGGCGGCAACAAAAGTCCCTGACAGGATGCGGAGCTTCGGCTTAAGGGCCTGACTGCGGTGCCGTTTCGTCGGCCTAACCCAAATACCTCAGTGGGTCCGGACCATCCTTCCAGCTCGTTAACCAAAGATGGACTGCCTCCAAAAACAGAAAGGGGGGGAAAAAACAGTATCTGCCTTTATGGATTCTCCTCTCACAGTGTTGCCTGCGTGGTTGATAACTGACAAAAGCGCTGAAGTTAGTTTTAGGTGATTCAGACGAGGTTACATCTTATAATTTATGGATAAAAACAGACACACAAAAAACTGCGTTATGAATGCAAATGGAGGCTGCAACAAAGTAAGTAGGACAACAAAACCGCATCACGCAAACATCTTCCAGGCAAGATTATGTAAGGTGAGACGAGTCAAATGATTGCGTTGTATTTATTTATGCATCATCCTTTGATGCACTCTACTTCTTCTTTTTCTTGCATTTCTTCATAGGGAGAGAACCAAGCTTCAGTTTTTGAGAACAGAAACCAAAACCAACATCTATTGGCTGGATCGTGCTTTCGGTTTGATTGGCACCGGGCGTTGATTACACACGCCTAAACTTGTAATCACTGCATTGTGTGTTACCTTTCGGTTTAGATTTTAATACCGGGGTTCTGCGGCTGTAAACACACAACAGAAACAATTCTACAGAAGCACGTTATCCGCTGGGCGTGGTGGTAGAAACATTGTTCAGTTTTTAAATGTCTACAGTCGTTTCCAGGAATTTTGCTTCCCTCCCTCAGACATCTCGGTTTGATTATTATGCGCTCGCTTGAGACAGTAAACCCTCAACTTTTTATTTTTGTCATGAGTATATAACAGCTTGAAATTAAATAAATTAGATATTTTTATTTTCAGTAACATTAATTTGGACTTTTTTAAAATGAAGTGCTCTGCCCCCCCCCCCCCCCCTCCTGGCACACTATAATGCAGCCACCATCTGAGACGCACACATTATATGGACCGAGCTGCATCCGCAGGGTCCCAGTCAGGACCCAGTGGGGGACTCGGAGAGAATGGCTGCAACTCCCGATGTTGATCAAGACAGTGGAGCAAATGGGAGCCATTCGAAAAAGCAAAAGCAGTTCTTTTGCATTATATATCAGCGTTAGCTCACTGCACATAACTACAAGCACAGCATCAATCGGATGAATGAATTAGGAATTGAGTTGTTTTGCATTTTCAAACTGAATTTATGTATCTGTATATATGAATATATTATATCTGCAATTGCGTTGCGGCACCAGTCTCTTGAATACTATTTCCCAGGTTCACACTCAGGTGTGTATTCCAGTTTAACACACATGACCAACATGTGTACATTTGAATTCAACTGATGACTCTAAATTGCCCACAGCTGTGAATATTTGCATCCACTGCTTGCTCTGTGATGAATGTGCGACTTGTCTTGACTGCAACCTTCTTTGAGCGGGTCCGGCTCCATCCACCTGTGACCCTGACGATGGCTTGATGGACCCCCCCCAAGAGGTAAATGTTTCTGATACATAGAGCTGCTTCTGGGAGATTTCTCTTGGATTCGCCCCGGTTTGAAGTCGGAGCCCATTTCTGAGCAGCTCTGTCAAAGGGCTGCATGACAACAGAGCAAGTGCCCCCCCCCCCCCCCCCACCGCTCATGTGAGCCCTCGATTTCTGAAACACGCTGACTCCCATTGTCCGCGTGCTTTGCTGCCACTGCCAGCAATCTCTTAAACCATTTAACCCTCGAGAACGTGTGACCAAAAAGAGAAAAAAACAGCAGGAAATCGAGGAGGGGAGCACTCAGGGGAGGGAGGGGGGGCTGCAGCCCACAAATTAATTTTAGGACCACTTAACAAGTCATCAGACACAGGGGGGGTGGGCACGAAAGGACAGTAAATTTACTCAAGCGAATGGAGAAGTGGATGAATTGGAAGGAAAAAAAAAAAAACTCTCTGCAGGAGAGAATCCAGGGCAGCATCTGTGCGATGTTTTGCTGCAAGGTGAGAAAGTGGGATACGGAGAACAAAAGCATTTGAAGTTCAGGTCCAAGTTGTAGACAGAAACCCTCTCAAGTCCCGCGTAATGCCCTCCCTCATGTCCTCTTTTCTTCTCGCTTGCATGAAGGCTGACACCATCCGGCTTGTTTGCGTGCCTCTCCTGCACCCTCGTTGTCTGGAGGCAGAAAGCGCCGCCATCCAACTGGCACACGTAGAGAAGAACACCGAAACTCTCGGCTCCCGGTTGCTCCTTTGAGTGCTGAGTCGTTCGATAAACTCTGGAATATGTTGGGAGACGGAAGTCAGGACACTGTTCACGGTTGCCCATCAGTATTTGCGGCACGACGGCAGTTTGTTTATGTTCGATGCACTTGCTGGCGTGTTGGCAGATGAGACCCGAGAATCGGCTCGATGATTTGTATCGCCGAACAGGTTGAATCGGGCCGCAAGTGCAAATCAATTAATATGCACTTTTGTCAGATCTGTATTGTTTTCCCTTCATTATCTCTCCCGGAATGGTGATAAACTTCAGGCACTCGTAAATTAACGCGGGAACCGTTGGCAAACGAAAGAGGCTCGTTTGAAGTGTAACCATGTTTGCTCGTGAAGGGCATGCGACAACAAATACAAAGCAGAAATCACAGTCCTGCTACACTCATGACACCTCCAAATACTTCATCAACGTATACGTTTAATTTGTGCTCGTACAAGCGGAATTAAGGGTTCAAGATAAACAACACAATCAGCGGCCAAAATGATGATTATCTTCTAAATCTGCTAAATTTTGAAGGAGAAGGATACAAATGACAGAGCACATTTACCTTATAGACATGACTGATATGTGGATGTACTGAAATTAGGCCAATAACTGCTTGGCTCAACAAATTTTGACAATGTTACCACATATTTTAATATTCTTCAAATGAGTCAAAAAATCCAAAAAATTTCATTTGAATTCTGCTAAATTTCCGATAAAAATACTCTTTTGAAGAATCTGTTCAACGAAGTGTGTTTCCAAGAAGGGAAAAGAAGAAGAGGGTGAACATTTGCAAGTCTCACAAAGTTAAATTGAAGCCAAGTTTGGCTGAATGAAAAATTTCGAAGTTTTGTGTCGATTTTTCTGGAGATGCGTCTTGGCCATCAAAGTCCTAATAAACATTTTTAAAAAACGTTACTCCAAAATTGGTTGATAAGACTTGCAAAGCATGTCACACTGGGCTCCGACCTCTTAGCGAAAGTGTTTTTCAAAATGGCTTCATCGTTTTAGAAATTCTGCAAACAGCTTCATTCGTAGTTCACTCGCATCGAATTCCTCGCTCGCGCGAGGCCCCGGCTTCAGACGGGCCTCGCCAAGGTGAAGGACTCGCCGAAATGTTCAGTATGAGATGTGTCAAGCGAGGCTCCCTCTCAGTGTCACACATAAGTCTCTGTGACAGTCCTGTCCCCAGGGGAACCCTCTCAAATGTTGACTAATTCCAGCTTTTATTTACCCGCTGCTGCACTAATAACAAAGTCAATTTCACAGCCAGTCACTCCCACGCACTGCCTGGCTTGGCTCTACCCATGTTGTGTGAAGGCAGTTGGTGCTGTAGCGTACTTATCGATCCCAACGGACCTGTTAATAAAGTCCCGGACGAAGTTGATTGGACAGCTAAAAGTTTCAGTGTTGCTCTTGTAACTCGGAACGCTGCCGCTGAGGAGGGGGAGTGGGGGGGCAAGTTTTTCAGGATCTTTGTGTTCAGGAAAGCTTATGCGGACGTTGCACAACCTGAGATTTACAGCTCGGCCTTTCAGCTCGCAGAGAACGACTTAATTGGGGTGAAAGTGGGTCAAACACAGGTTGCGTTCGTTCAAAGCCTAATAGCTAAAATGTCAGAATAAATTGCACCGCATGACACGTAACTCCTATAGTCCACTCAGCATGGGTTTGTAAAGAGAGTTTTCTTTTTTTTTCAAATGTGGTTTTTGTGTCAAACATTTTGCTACATTTCAACTCAAATGTTCTTGCTTCCTCAGGAGCTTGTGATCCTTACAGAAGGCCTCCTACATAGAAGATAATGTGTGTCCCCAACAGAGTTTTTCTGCAAAAAACAAGGGAGCTCAGACTTTTTCTTCCCCTTCGTTCAAAGGCATACAGTAGCTCCACTTTCTTGGCTGCTGAACTGAAGTTTCTCGGGTCCAATAAAGAGGAAGAGTGGGCTCTACATGTATTCATTAAATATTAAAACTGTTATTGCTTGGCTCTACCGACACAATAAAGCCGAGATTATTATGGGGCCTTTTACAATCGCGAGTTCACGTGCAGAGTTTTCTTTCTTGCCGTCAACGAGCCAAACGGCGGCCTCGCGCGCGAGAAAATCCTGACAGCTGATTTATCAATCGGGCGCCCATTTGTCTCCTGGAGATGTCACGCCAGACAAGTACAGACTCCTTTCAGCTCCTGGTCATGCCTCTAACATATGAGACGTGTCACCACGGAGAGGAAACAAAGACTAAACGTCTCGGAGGTCGGAAATGGCCTGCTGACGCTCTTGACATCACTCTTTGTGTTTTCAGTTTCTACATGTCACCACACACGTAGGAAAACAGCCTGAGAGAGACACTCATATACGCACACACACACACGCACACACGCACACACGCAGCCCCCCACTCAACTTCCCTGTCTGTTGCATTCACATCCACATGCTGCAGCCATCTGAGCGGATACAGCACAGGGTGGGTCATTAGTCAAAGCTGGAGTCGCATAAGCTGGCTGCGTGGCGTCTCCTCGGCACCACAGCAAGCTCCCCCCCTTTCCGTCTCTGCTGATATTAGAGCGGCACTGATGTTAGGAAAGACAGAGGATGCCTCCCCATTTTCTGTCCCTCTTGAACCACATCCATATTTCAAACCGCACTGTCAGAGAGCCCAGAGCTGAGAGAACCATTGGACGCAGCCACTCACACAATATGAGGTTTGGCACCGCTGCAGCCACTGCGAGAGGAGGGAGCGGAGTGATCACCGAAATGAGCTCGTATAGTCAAACTGTTAATTAAAGACATTTTGGAGAGTGCACAGTTACGATACGGCACTAAAAATGAAATTTAATTTCAGTGAATGATTCACTCTTTGCAGGTTGACAACATCGTCCCCCCCCCCCGTTGAGGTTGGGAAGGAACAGCCAAAGCATATACAAGGAATTGATCTCGCTTTGTGTGCACTGGCTCTTTGCTGTCTTGCACAGTGTGCTCACTTACACTCTGCATATCACATTACACTCGGCTCAAAGTTTTAGCTCACATGAATTATTCCGCGTCTGAAAATGTGAAACTCGTGTCAGGAGAAAAGTAGGACTTTAAGGAGTTTGGAGGGGGAAAGGAGACGCATGCAAACCTTGGCAGCAGCTCGGTCTGCACCTGCAATCATAGAGAACTTAAAAAAAAAAAAAAGACGGGGGTGCCCCCCAAGAGGGGCCCGAGTCTTTGCCTGCTCTGAGACTGTCAAAATAAGACCAGAACCTCTCAAAGAAAACTGATAAGACACTGTATCAAAACTAGATGAACTTATTAATTGCTTTTTTTTTCTCTCCTTTAGGTCAATTTTCCCTAAGACCCTCTGGCTGAGTCTCGGGTTAGAATAAGATTAGCTGATCATTACTTTAGTCTGATGAAGATCCTTGAATTTTTACGGTCCTGAAAATTTGCAATAAATGGAAGCGAAACCCGAAAGGTTAGAGTCCAGGTGCTGCATACACCAGTTAACTGATAATAAGCACAACATCGCCCAGGGGGCCATTCAGACAAGTGCTGGTGAAAAGGTTAAGTGTGATTGTTTATGTACACTCCTTACTGACAGCATCATTAGTAGTACATGTGCATTTGTCCTCGAGTGCTTATGCGGCATAAATTCTTTACATGTTGACCTTTGTAACAGCAGCGTGCAAGCAAAGGGGATTTTTTAAGTCTAAATTTGTTCTTAAACTGTGAACCTCTTACTCACACAACCTCTGCTGAATTGAAATGATAAGATTTTATTTCAATTATTTGACCTCGCACATTTGAAATAACCTAAATGGAAAAAAAAACGTAAATGAAACAACGTTGGGTTTGAAATAACTTTCGACTCTTCGAAATAACTTTCGACTCTTCGAATTGCCTTGGAAGTGGCCTTGAATTCGCGGAGTCCAAGTGATGAGGAACTGCCAGCAAAAGTGGTCAGAAAATGCTCTTTTATGCTCATTTGCTCTTCTCATATTTTATAGATGAGGCCTGATGTGAAGTGGGTCACAATAGTTTATCATTTCTTTTTTTTTTTTTTAATAAAAAGTAGGTCCCAATGAAAGCTGTCGGGGAAAAACACTGATGTTGTCCAAACATCATGGAGGATGGTGCCGTGCTCAGATCTCCGACGCACTCTGGACATGGCGAGTGACACACTTCTCAAACAGGGACGGCACTTTTTTGTTTACTGGTAGTCAGAGAACAACATTGTTAGGAAACAATATCAGTTATACCATAAAAGTTAAAGAAAGTAAGATTCTTGTGGAAAACGAGTTTTTAAAAAATGCTGAGTCGAAATCGACTGGTTTTTCGAGACAGTCTGGGTACAAGTTTGGGATTTTTATGTATAATAAATGCATCTCCCAGACAGTGAGAGATGTTGTAACAGATAAACGTCAACTTATTGGTTGCCTTTGCGTAAACTCCAACCGCGTATGATTAATGTATCCAGGAGTCATAGTGTAGCATTGATTGTAATCCGCGATATGGAAAAAAAGAGTTTCTCTCCACGGCGTTGCTTCAGAAGGGTTCTGTCGAGGGGCTGCAGGAGTCGTGATGAAGTGAACGTCACGCAACTCTTGGCTGACTCTCAAGAACGCGCAGCGCTGCCGCAGCACAAGCAGGAAAAAAAGGGGAACACACAGCTACATAAAAAGGCGATTCGACTGAAACACCTCTGGACGTTCCTGCAGGAAAATGTTACATTAAAAAAAAAAAAAAACCTGGAGGTTTTATTCAGTCTCGCCTTGAGAATTATCAGTTCATCCGGTGATTTTTTTTTTTTTATCACCTCGCCTCAATTTACCGAGTGAAAAACAAAACCACACAAAGCCTCTTTCTGAGGTGTTACACCTTCAAGCGCCCTGAAACAACGCCGGCGCCCCTGACATTGATTTCCCAGCGTCTCTTAAACACTCGCGGAGGAATGAACGTCTTTCTCTCCTTTGAAAATAAAGATTGCCATCGTTTGTGTTCATCAAGCCCTTCGCCGCACAAAGGCTGCAAACAACCGACTGCAAAAAAGGCCGCTGCATTCGACTCATTTTTGCATACAATCCAGTGAGCCATAGATCGAGGCTAAAAATAGATGGCTCCTATTACAATAGGAACCTGATGAAGGGAATCACTCTGAATAATTTAGTTTTGATTTGTAGTGACTGTTCCCTTAAAAGTTGGCAAGTTGACTCAGTCAGTGCCAGCGAAATCTCCCCCCCCCCCTAAACAGAACAAATTTACTGGATTCCATCACTGTTGGCGTCGAGCGTTCAGGCTTTCACCGCTTTATCGCGGCTCACCACACATGAACTCACCTACTTGTCAAGAAAAATGGTGGAAGATGACTTATGCGAACATATTAGTTTTTTTCTTTCCCCCCCCTCCCCACATCTCTGCTGACCTGCGGATTTGCACCACTGAACTCACAAATGTGCATCCATCTTTGTAATGAGCGGTTTATGCATTGGCAAACCACTCTTGCTCACAGTCGGATCACAAACTCCATCGACGTTGCCGGGCCCGCCTGATACTGAGCCTCTCCTCTGTTTACACGTCAGTATCACAATGATGCTCAGGTGCAGCGTTCATCTGTGTGAGCAGTCAGTTTGTCACCCTAATTACTTGTGACTCTTCCACGTATCCAAATGCAAAGATGACTTCATGTGCTCGAAACAGTCTGACACTGAAACTAAAGGCAGAAACGACAAAAGGGGGAGAGAGGTGATAAGACGCCACCTAATGACAACATAGTTGCTGCTGTTCTTATGAGTTTTTCCCTAAATGTCACGTAATCTCCAATATATGAGCTGAAGGAGGAGTCAATAAGGCAAAGACACAACAGTCGGGCGTTCATTTTTTATCCGCCTCCATTGCCGTTTCACTCATCTTTCTGCATTTAATACAATATCCACATCATTTACCTCTCCCAATTCCTCTCGGGGAATTTTTTGGTCACAAGCAATGAGGTTTCCCCTCTTCATCAACACTCCTGTTATAAGCCCTCGCAGAGATGTTGTCCTCGAGCCATCTTTGCTCGGAAGAAAAAAAACAGCTCAGCAGTTTCGTATTCACACCCCAGAGCACGATGTGGATGTTCAGTGATTTGTTTATATTGCACTGCGTCTCCATTTATCACGTTCTTCCTTTCATTTATTCAGAGTTTTACCGAGAATTAGTCATAGCGTCTTCCTCTACTCGTCATCATACAGTGCACACAGTGCCGTCTGGTGCAACGTAGCGTCCAAACATGGAGACACGCGGAGTTTATTGACATTTCCTCACATGACGATCCCATTACCAACAGGTGTTGCACTTCCACTCACCTGTGCTGCTTGGATTTCGCTGATACTCACATGATACTAACAGGAAGTGTCTGTTATTTTGTTTAAACCATTGTCAAAACTCGCTGTGATAAAGGGCTGAATTAACTCATCCAGTTCAAGCTCCTTGAAGCTGGAAATGGATTTATCAGTCCAGTGAGAGAATCGTTGCTTCAGCTTTTTTCTTGAATTTCTCCTATTTTAACTTTTTAATTGTATTTCAATTTAAAACTCGGAGTTGTCGCCTTCACGTGCTCACAGTGTTTGCTGTTATTATCAAACAGGAACATTCACTCATGATGAATAAGGAAAGCACAGCTTTTCACAAGCTGCAAGTTTTGCCTACGTTACCCAAAATTCCTGCTACTTAAAGAGACAGCGAAAGCTTTTAATGACCTACAAAAATCAGCATCATACAGCAAAGGGAGAATAATGGAGGAGGGAGACGGTGCTTTGGATTGTCTTGCTGATGACACAGAAGCCCCGAACTGTTGGACGACGCAAGCCATTTATTTTGTCTTAGGTGTACCACTGCTCTGCCTGTCAGCAGCGGTGGAGGGGAAGCTGCTCTGACAGGTCTGACATGATGCCCCTAAGAAATGCACTGGACCAGATACTGTCTGTCCTTTCATCATCGAGCTGGCGTTGCTGCCAAACAGGTACCATTAGTCAGCACTAATGGTTGTGACAGATGCAAAGGAAATAAATAAATAAATAGATAGATAGATAGATAGATAGATAGATAGATAGATAGATAGATAGATAGATAGATAGATAGATAGATAGATAGATAAGAAAGAAAGAAAATGGTACACAAGTCTCAACAAAACCTAAAAGTTTCCTGTTGGAAATCATTTTTAAAACAAGACGTTTGCAATTTTTGATGAAAACACCAAAAAAAAAACAACCAACAATCATATTCTCTGAACAGCAACCGATTGCGCTTTCACAGGCGATGATATCAATGTAAGAAGGTAACATCGAACTAAATTTTTCGTGTCTGACTCAATAATCTCAAATTCATGCAAGTTGATTCTTGCAAATCATGCAGACCAAAGCACCCACGAATTTATTCATACATTCTGTGCTGACAGCAGGCTGTAAATAATCATTTGGCTCATACAAGTGGTGGAAGCATATTGTCTGAGGAATAGATTGCTGTCTAAGATTCCTCAGCTGTCTTCCTGTCTTTAATTCCCAGACAAATGAGACGTAGGCAAGTTTTGACAGATTGTCTGTCATTGGGTATGCGATAGCTTTTGGTGTGTAGATGCTGTGTTTGTGTGCGTTCATCTGGGCCTGTTTGTTTGTGGGTATTTTTGGACCATGTTGTCATCTGAAAGTGCACAACGGTGGAGAACGGCCTCCCCCCCAAAACAAATGTGAAGTGTTTAAAGACTGTCAGTAAACATATTGACTTTTTGCCTTTAGAGTGACCTTGAACAACAGGCAGGGCTCCCTTTTAATACACCTTGGCTGCTGTATTATTCATTTTCTATGCTTTTGCTTGTTGGTACATTCCAATATATACTCCATATGAAAGCTTGGTATCACTTGAAAGCAAATGTGGGAACCAACAACCCAGTTACAGTGGAACTCCTTTTTTCCTATTTTACATATTGACTTTTGTCATTACATCACATGAGTGATGTTAAATGGAAGCAAATGGTGCAGTGAAATGTAAGAGAATGATGGCCTCCCTCAGGCCATAAATTACTCAGAGACCTTCACAGTCGATCTGAAGGGTTCCCTCCCATGCTGTAAAGTACACTGTGGATGTGTATATGCTAATGTGCTCACACACTCTGCATTCGTCTTGCGCGCGCATGCACATAAATGTCATCGTTTTGTTAGTCCAGCTCTCGCAAATTGATTTCAGTAGGTTTTAAAACCCGAGCTGCGGCTCCAGCCCCTCTTCTCCCACCAATTATCTGCCACCATGTTGGCTGCTGCTCTCTGACATGTGGGCTGCAGATGGCCGTCCTGTGTAACACTGCCAGACCAGGGGCAACTGTTCCCGGTATGAAAAAGAGGAAAAAAAAAACAGAACAGCGTCACAGTTTACCACATGACGCTCCTGCTCTAACAAGTCTGAGTCATTCAGATCACTTCTGAGAAAACGCTTGCTGTGCTGTGTTTTGTACACACGGCGACGGTTTACGCACACCTGCACAGAAAACATTCTCACCGCGTGCCAACTAATGTGTATTGGGAACCCAAAACTCTCAATTTAACCCTGCAAAATAGTAGTCAAGCATTATTTTACCTCAAAAAACGCAACAAACTCGTGTTTTTGTGCATGGAAAAAAAACCCATAACTTTGGTGGCTTATTGGATAAAAACCTAGTGACCCCTGGAGGACATTTACCTGCCATGAACACTGTCATTCCTGCGCTCGGCTCAACTCAATCACCATTTCAGAGCTGGAGCCGCGATGTAATTGCGAAACCATATGGACAGATGGTCCCTTTACAGCATGTTTATCATGTTACGCTGCAGATTCAGCTATCTTTTAATTTGTGTTTTCTCCGCTGGCATGCTCGACATTATCGTTTCAGCGATAACGATAAGCAGATTGCCACAATACGTGTTTTTAAAGGGTAGAGGGGGACCGTGGTGACTCTGACACTGTCGTCGGCGTTGTGATGTGTGATGTGTTTGGCCGTAACGTTCCAAAATCCTCTTACAACTTTGCCATTAAGTGGGGGGCTGGTAGGACTTCAAATGCCACCAACAATGCTCATGACAATTACATTGTAGCGCAATTGTAGCGCACTCCCAAACAACTGTACAGCCGGCATGTTATTCAGTCACTTTGAATACGGGGGTAATACAGAAGATAGGAGTGTGCCTGCAAACATCTTTTAAAGTACCAGGCGGAATATAAGTGTAGAATGACCCTTCCAGGCAGCGAGGCCTATACTGAACAAAATAATGTGTATGGCATCATAAAGGGGGCTTGCCTTAAAGTGCCTGGAGTCGAGTTATGTTTCAAATTTGCACTATATAAATGGAGTCCTCCCTCACATACGAACGCATTGCCTTCAAAGTTGATCCATGGGCTTGAATGCCTTACGCAGTGCAGGCCTGCCTCTGTAACAACAGAGATTTCAGAGCTTAGACCGAGCTAAAGAGCTAATGAGATATTAAATTGATCCCAATCGAAGGGATTGTCCTCTCCAAACAGTCTTCAGAGGCTGACTCTGATTGGCACATGGCCATACGCGCCCTCGGATACTCAGCCGAAACAGGAAGCATTGTACGAGAGGAGATATTGTTGGTATCGCGACAGAAAAACGCCTCACAATGCAAGAGGAGTGCTTCCCTAAAACTCGCACTCTGAGAATCCCCCGGTAAAAAACGGAGACGGAGCGCAAGGATTAGTGAGTGTCAGAGCCACTATCAAGGAGGAAGTGTGAAATATGCCACAGGCAGCCGAAGACGAAGGGTAAGTGAGAAAGTGGAGTGGATAGTTATGGAAGTCAAGCCTCTCCAGCATGCAAAAACAGAGAAGGAGAGAGTGAGAAATGCTACCAGGAGGTAGAAATGAGGTTTCCACACACAGTCTGATCAGACACATGCAAGAAAACGTCCACGAAGCACGCGTCTACCTGAAAAGACAGACGAAGGTGTTTTCTGAGACTGTCCAGCGTGTAGTAGCAGCATGCTTGTGACGCCTGAAGGCAGAACCATGTTGCTGGCATGGCATGAACCAGGAGTCCCAGAGTCCCAGTCGGACAAACTACCCAACGTGCTGAGAACAAGGGAGGTAAGAGCCGGTGGGACTCCGGGCTCGAGACTGACAAGCAGCTGCTGACCAACCGAGCAGACAACAAGCAGCAGCAGAGGGCAGAGGTGATGGATGTGGCGATCCAATCTGACAGTGATGTCGGCAAGAAGAAGCATGAGAAAATCAAGTCGTAACCAGGGGGGCCGAGGGAACAGCTGGACCACGCAGAAGATGCAGTTCAAGGAAGGCCCCCGGGGGGGGGGCAGCAGAAGAAGCCATACTGAGGGGCTGAGAACACTGACTACATTTCAATCAGGGTAAGATTCTGTTTTATCCCACTTTGATTGTCTAAACTTGGCAAAGAAGTCATTTTCACCAGCTTATTGTGGCCTAAAGTTCATCCAAACATATAAACATCATGCAATTGCGAATACAACGCGAAGCATCATCGGGAATAAACCGCAACAGTTATGACAGACTGCTACCTCTGTGATCTCTATAATACCAGTGGGAAAATGCACTGTACAACATGATGAATTCACTGGCTCGCTGGATTGTTTGGAGGTTCATCAGTCAAATCAGTTTCCAGTAGATTACTTCTCCTCAGTGGGAGCGAGCTCTTATTAAGGCTGACAAACTGATTACGAGCTCTCCTGCCTCCCTTATACCTAGACTGTAATTACTTTTGCCACGGAGGTTATGTTTATGGCCCTGCTTGTTTGTCATTCCAGCGGTTAGTGGGTGTCTCCGAACTGCTGGATCAGGTGTTGGTGAAATTTTGTTTGGCCGTGTGCCTGTTCCTCTTCCCCATGATTTTTGATAATGCAAAGCAGGCAACCTGCTTTTTTGCTTTGAAATTCCTGTGTTGGTTTTTTTTTGGTGTAATGATTCATGATTTGGATTATCATTTTCCTTCCATAAGAACACGTGTGAAGGGAATTTGAAAGACAAAGACAAAACCCAAGAGTTACATTAGTCCGTCATGAGAGTGGAAAATATCAGTGTTATTGTTGATACATATAAGAACAAAGTGACAGCCACCTCTTTATTTTACCCACCTGTTTTTCAAATCTGAAAGACTGATGTCATGGCTCTCAAAAATTAGTGCAATGAAAGTTGATCATTCATTTTACTGCTCTGGTGCATAAAAAAAAGCCCCTGCATGCATGACGACAGCTGTTCCAGCTGTTTTGTTTTGCTGCTTGTTCACAGGCTGGCTGTGCGGTATCATGCAAATATATGCTGCGTAAGAGCATAGCATGCAAAGGAATAGAACATCTCAGTTACTCTCTCATGCAATATGCATTACAATGCGACTTGGTAATACTGAAAAGACAAAAAAAACCCTCTCAAAAGTGGATGATAACTGTACGAGTGCAACACAGAGGAAAAGGAGTGGTATTATCTTGCATCTATCGTAAATAGATTTGTCTACAGCCGGGCAACGGAGGGAACAAACAGGCCTGCCACTGCTGAGGGTTTTTTTTTACGCGTGTGACGAGTCGAGCTTCCGTCCCACATCCTGTAGGCACGACTGTCACAGGTGAAGAGTGTAACAAGCAGCCCCCGTCAAGCCGATTCCAACACACATATATGCCCCGTGATTTGAGCTGGCATGACAGCCAATCCTGTCAGCCCGCTCACGGCGCCACGCTTCTTATCTCTGTTAACAACAGATGCTCGATCTCACCGCAGAGAAGAGGAGGTGCACCGTGTCTAATCTGTCGAGTTAAAAACAATTACTGTGGCACTCGCTAATGAGCTGCTCGTACCCCAGAAGATGTGAAACAAAGCCAAACAGCGAGAACACAAAAGTCACGGAGGATGCAGGATCGTGCAGACGAGACACTGCGTCACATGAGAAGGCAAGGGAATGCACGGACAAGAAATGACTGCGCAAATATTAGCAATACAGCCCATATATAATGAGCAACTGATCTGAGTCAATAAGCTGTTCGAAGCCGAGCTGAATTGATCGTCATTTTTTTTCTTGTTACTTGTGGCTCCACAATAATGTCGAGACCCAGAAAATGTGGTAAAAATCAATAACACTATTCTTTATTCATTTCCTACGTTATCAATTAAGACTTCCAGGCATTTCTTTTGTCTCTCTGTTAACGATCTCATGATCTGAGCAGAGAAAACAAGCTTTTTCTTTGTTAAGACTTCCAACATTTGTGCCGCGTTTGTCCGAAAGAGGAGGAATGGAGCGCTGTATGTCCCAGTGTCTCCCTGAATGAGGGTTTCGGGTTGAAGTTAAACATCGTGCAGCAGTGTGGAAAACCTGCCATGCACGCCTTCCAGGTTGCAGTTTTCCGAGTATTAATCTTGAAAACCTCTCTCAGACGCCATAGACTCATTGCAGGAACGGGGGGTTGGGGGGGGGGGGGGGTGGCTGCTGTTTCTTTACTGCTGCAGCAGGCAGCACCAGCGTTATTAAAAAGTGTCTTCCAGGCCTCACCTCGCTGCAACATTTACACTTGAAAATCTCTTTCTAAACATGATAATGCATACGAAACGCACTTGCATCCTGACGGCCTTTTTTTTTTAAACGTTGTTTTTTTCTTACTCACAAGATGCATCATTTACAGGTTTCCCTTTGATTTGAAGCTATTATGTGGGGAGCGTACTCTAACATCGGGTTGTATCCTGCGATGTAACAAGACAAACATGAATGGGGTGGTGCTTTAAATTTTAATGTCTTTGTTTCATCTTGTTCACCACAGCCGAACAGCATGCGCGCCTCTGTTTTTTCTCGACAGGCCTGCGCCTCCTGCGCCGCGCTGGCAGGGTCAAGCAAGCGAAGCACCACTCAGCAAAAGCAATCATGTGTAAGTGAGCGGCTGACCATCTACATACGCGGGGCGATTCGCGGGGCACGATGACAAACGGCAGCGGCTGGAGGGCTGCATGTGTAAACAGCATGGACACCGTCACGCTGATCAATATCTTGCTAGAGGGAGACAGAGAGCCAAAGCGAATGTTGATTCCGGGGAAGCAACTTGTTTCTCAATGGGGTCCTCAATTGACACTCATTATCTGCTGGTCCAAAGGAATCAATCCATACACAGATGGTTACTCAAGCGATGCAGGAGACCCGCAGGAGGTCCTTGCGGAAGGACTGGTGAAGTAATCTCCCGGTCCTCATCATTAGCGACCCTAAACCAGAATTAGGTACCTGAAGCAACAAAAACAATCAATGACTGCAAAGGACCCCAAAGGTAGTCGAGGAAACAAATACCGACGGTTTTCTCGGGAGGATTGTATGTTTCAAGCACAGTAATTGTATGTGGTCACAGTAAGTGACTAATAATGAAGGTATATGCATTAGAAGGGACTTATTTTTGATGAAAAGAAGACTAAACTCAAAAGACCCTTTGTTTTGTCCATTTTTTTCCCTACGGGGAGATTCACTGCTGAGGAGCTCCATCAGTGTTTTCCAGTCTTTTTGGTGTCTTTGTTTGCTGGAAACACTCGATGAGTCACGGAACAAGGAATAGCCTACGTTTGTGGGAATCAGCCAGGATTTCGCTCCTCTGGCTCTCCAACCTTGGTTTTTTCTCAGTGTTTTTGCCATGAATCACTGGGCAAAACGAAGCTTCAGACGCACCGCAGGTTAGTTTCTGTGTCATCGTGCAAGATGAAAAAGAAAAGCACAAATCTCCATGTCTCTTTCGTGAATGATTGAAGCACAATATGAATACCTTAAATAGCTTAGCCCTTTGATTATCCTATGTACAGATAGATAGACAGACAGACAGACAGACAGACAGACAGACAGACAGACAGACAGACAGACAGACAGACAGATAGATAGATAG
>JASSRZ010000014.1:13722420-13733838 GCA_032164315.1 Malacoctenus gilli
ATAGATAGATAGATAGATAGATAGATAGATAGATAGATAGATAGATAGATAGATAGATAGATAGATAGATAGGTTGATTGATAGGTTGATATATAGATTGATAGTTTGATTGATAGATAGATAGATAGATAGACAGACAGACAGACAGACAGACATACAGACAGACAGACAGACAGATGGATAGACAGATAGATAGATATCAAAGGCTTTTGCTGGTTGTTATTGTAATTTCACATATTGCAGCTTCCATTCTGGACTTTGATTCACAATCACAGCAAAGAAATTGCTCTCGTCACAGCTGTAAATGACAATCAATTGAACACTGACTGTCAGAATCTCATTTGTAGTGCACAGTGCTGCAATCAGCCATAGTTATCAAATAAACCAGACAGAAGCATCAGACTCGCGTCACACTGAGCCACATGTTTCATTTCCAACAGCAAATTCACACATATCAACACCCTGACATCATAAAGGAAATGATGGAGAACATCTGATTTTTGTGCGGTGAACAAAGTTGTATGGCCACTGAGATTAAAGATGAATATTTAATAGCAACAGTTGCATATTTAGACTTATACGATTACTTCAAAAAACTACAAGGTTTTTCTTCGATTTGTCCCCAGCAGAGTCAAGGATTCTTAAACATTGCGTGTGAAGCAGAAAACTTTCAGTTTTCAGATCGCTGCATCGGTTATCTGAGTGTCAGAGGATTAATGGCCGTGTGCTGGATCCAGGAAGTGAACGTCTCCTGGCTGTAGTTTGTACAGACGGTGTGGTGGAAGGTGACGAAGGAGAAAAAGGAGGAGGGTGAAAAAAGGGAAGGAAGCTCTGAAACTTTTCATCATGGGGTTAACAGTGGGCAGAGATTGTTTTTGTTTTGAATGAAAAAGATAATGGAAGCCTGAACACAGGACACGTATATGATAAAGGCCACAGAAATCTGTCCGTGATACTGTTGAGCTACAGCTTTAAAGACACTCAGTAGCACATTTTTGAAATGTTGCCAATCCAACAGTCTCATGACCAGTTTCGTAAGAGTCGAAGTCATCTCTTTTTTCACATGTTATTCGTGTCCACATGTCAAACCACTTCAATGACTCATTGGCTTCAGTTGATCCTGTGGGTCATTGATCAGATGAGCACTTTAACTTTAGTGAAGTAACCCACAGAAACACCATTTTCCCCACCACTGACATGCGGTGACCTTTTTCCAGGCTTACAGTTGACAGAAACTGAAATTACCAGGAGAAAAAAAAAAATCAAACATGATTTCCCTCAACTGTGCCAGGCCTTTTTCACACCACTTTTTCACCCTGTGATTATTGTTGAGACAAAGCAAGCTCAAGTGTTAGTCCTTGGCTTTTCATGACTTGTTACAAATATGTCACTATTTCCCAATAGAGAAAAATAAAGATCAAACCATATTTAGCATTAGTCTTTGCGTTCTTTAAATGCTCATTTCCTGAATTTGGGGGGGGGGTTAAGTTCCACACAGCAGCTGTGAATGCATTTCACAGGTTTAAGCTCACCAACATTTACGTTTCACACATCGGGGCCCTGAGTGAACTTGTAAAGTGATTTCAGACACCTCCAGATTGGACCATTGTGAATTTGGTGTCAAATTAGTGTTTTTCATCCGCTGGCTGCAGGGCACTGCCTCACAGGGCGTTCAGTTTGTCAGCCGCTCTCATGTCAACACCCTCCCACTGTAATTTTTTCAGGCAGAGACGAACGCATCAGCGAACAGATTAGTTAGGGGACTGCGAGTGTCCCAAATTTCTCACTAAGAAGATCAACTGAAGCTTTTATTGGCCTTTATTCCATAAATAATAAATGAGAGTTTAATGCCAAACATAAACTAGAAAAATGTTATTTTCATCTGAAAATGCAGTGTGAAAGTTGAAGTAGTACCTCTCTTGAATTCAACTTATACAACAGATGTCTCCATAGCCTGTTTATATGAAACAGAATGTTTAAGTCACAAGTGCAAATTGCATTTTTAAATGTCACAAGGGCTTTGTCCAGCTAATATGGATTCAAAGCTGAAGCCCAAGCCAGCTGAGCTCCTCTTTATGTGGAAGAGCAGCAATTCTTCTCTGAGCTCCTCCCGAGTGGCCAAAATCAACAGCATATCTGAACGAGTACATCCGGCGACCCTTCCTGCAGCCACATATTTACAAAAACCAAAGCAGCGCCATTCTTCGGTGAGTTGCAGAAAGCAATTTTCAGTTTTTCAATCCCACAAGGTTTCAAAGAATACGCAAATAAGTGTCAAACTTCCCTCTGATCAAAAATGGGAGCTGTAATCTCGTTTTTCGACACTTTATTAGAGCAGGCACCGTCAAAACAGCATCGAGTCACACTACACCACTTCTAGTGTCTTTGTGTTCA
The DNA here is from genome assembly GCA_032164315.1 of Malacoctenus gilli. Taxonomy (NCBI): domain Eukaryota; kingdom Metazoa; phylum Chordata; class Actinopteri; order Blenniiformes; family Labrisomidae; genus Malacoctenus; species Malacoctenus gilli. Next base: position 13,724,815 of record JASSRZ010000014.1, read on the forward strand.
TTGTGGTATAATTGCAAAATCAGCCGAACGATTGTAAAATCAATTTCATCAAAAATCCAGCTGCTTCCTCTTCAGATTTCATCAGAAAATCAACACAAAAGATGCCGACAGACATCCGACTTCCTCGTGTTTCCTGCTTGTTTGTCTTCTAGTGTGTGGCAAGACTAAAGGCCAGAAAACACCCCGCATTTCTGGAATCAGACAGCTGATGTATGCAGCATGAGACGCTTAGCTGCGTTCAAATTATTCCTTGTTAAACATCACTGATGCAAAACCGAAAAGAAATTCAGCTTTTCACAGGTATAAGTGTAAAAATGAGAAAATAGGCTCCATATCAGGGCTGTGTAGAGCTCAAGGGCAAACACACACATGTCAGTTATATAAGCAAACCAACCTTGTGAGGTAAGCCTGAAGAAAAATTGCTTAGATTTTGTCTAATGAACATGGGACGGCGTAGGAGTCTTGTATCGATTGCAGAAATCCCCATGAAACTTGAAACAGTGGCAATCAAATGAGAAGTGACATTGCTGGAAGACTTGCAGTGGACACACTGTACAACATGAGAATTTTAATAGGATTAGCAGGGAACAGACTCCCCTACACACATCTCTCCAGGCGTCGCTGTTAAAGCCCCGTTTTCAGCGTTTTGCTCAGGTTCTTTCTTGGAGCTTCGTCGCTGAAACACTAGAGTGATCAAGCAGTTTTGTGTTGATGTGTCGAGATCTCATCAGGCACATCTACACGTTAGGAAAACAAAAATTGAGGATGTAAAAGGTATGAAATGACTTTAGGGTTGCAACTCGATGAGGGGGAAGGGGGGGGGATGCATTCAAAAGACTTGGCTCAGCCTAATGGACTAAAAATTTCTATCAAAGACCCAACAGATGGAACAGGCTTTCAAGCAATTTTCAGATGAGAGAACTGTTGCTGGAGTTAAATGCACCTTTACAAACCTAAATAGTTTAACACTGAGCCCAATGAGACAATAATGGGAGACTAATTCGCTTGAACCTGCCGTCTGGAGGGTGCAAAGGACCCGCTATCTGCTACCTGCTGTGTCTGTTTAGTACAAAACACCAATGCATTCAACACCCCTTCTGTGACTCTGACTGGCTTCATAGTACAGTTGAATTGCTTTGTTTTATTTTACTTTATTAAGGCTTTAATATATTTTTTCTTCCTGTTCCGTGTGGCCAGATGTTTTTTTTTCCAGCCTTGAGCAACGTGGTGTCGCAAAATCCTCCCAAATCAGCCTAACTCTAAAATTATTGCTGCATATATCTGTATTCATAACTATTTAATAGTGCTGCGGCTTATGCATCACATTAATAGCTGCTGATGGAAGCCATTGATCATCCCTATATTTCACTCTGTATAACCACTGGGTCACGCGTGGTGACAAGAGTGAAATATTCCTCAATGTTTTTGCTGTTTTAGTTGAGTAACCGTGCAATTCATCACAGAGCGCGCGTAAACTTACTGTACTTTACTGTGGATTTCATGCCAACCTGCCCTGGCTCGCTCTCACAACGGAGAGAGAAACTCTGGGTTGAATATTCAGCACTTTCAGTGTTCCACCGCATCGAGACATTTATTTATAGTTCCGCCTTTAGTTGCTCTGTTCTTTTGTCTCCATCCAGGTCTCCCTACACCGCGAAGATGCATGTGTCTATTTAAAGAAGCTCTGGGAAAACATTTTTAAGGAGTCTTGGTTTGAGTAAGCAATGGGAAGAGTAGAATACGCTGCAAACAGCTGTTCTTCCTCTGTCTTTAAATATTGTATTTCTTTTTCACTCTGCTGCGTCAGAAATGCAACGGCAGGGGCTGTTGGGAGCCTCTGACGCCATTAATAACTCGTGCAGCAGGGACCTATTATGCAAGTCCGGAAACCTGAGCACCAGTCACCTGTTCTGCTACCTGAGCTCGGACTCTGGGGACCCCAGAGGAGAGAGGAAGGACAGCCTCGCCGAGCCGCCCGCCTGGAGGATTCCTCTCTTATGAACAAGGCCAGAGGTTCTGCTGGGAACTGCGGGAAAACCCTGGGGGTTGTTTATTAACCAGCGCAAGGAGCCAGTGCTGGGAAAGAATTAACAAAGAAATATCAAGATTCACTGGAACGTGTCCACCTCTCCCTGTTGAACCTCTACCAAGGACTTCCATTTCACTCGCAGAGCATGCTCAGCTCTCAACCCTCAGCCGGCTAACTTAAGCTCAAGGAGTAATTTGTATAAACACATTTGCTCAGTTGATGGGTTTGGCTTTTCTCCTTGAGCTCCTGTCAGCTGAGAGGAGTTTGTGCTCAGGCTTGCGAAAAGCTCACAGAGCTTTCTCGGCTACCTGATGACTGCAGGGATCTGTTACACTGCTGACTTAGTACCAGCACTGCTCGCTCTGTGATCTCGACCACAGCAAGTGACTCCGACTCGGGGAGCGCTGGTCTTTGAGTCAACCAGCTGCTTTTTCAGGTAAAAAAAGAGACTTTGTTATACTTCCAATGGTGTGTAAAAGCCCAGCCTGTACCCAGCAGTTGATGAAGCCCAGAGTCAAATGTGAGGTTGATAACGCTCGAACAAATAACTTAATCTGCAGAAACTGAAAAGACTTTTTAGTGTTATTTGATGTACTTCATCTGCACACAGTGGGAAGAATTAACAGAAGTACTGAAGTGTCAGTAACTGAGATGTTTTTACATTTTCTGACAAGTTTTTACTTTGCCTTTGTCAAACAGGTTTGCTATTTAAATTTCACTTTCTTATGAGCATACCCCGTTGGTTCTCATTGCTGTTTTCCAACATCAAGACAGTGGGACCACAAATGATGGACAATAATGCTGAGAAGAGATGTTTTTTTTTCTGTAGCTATCGCTTATCTTCATGCACAGCTAACACAAAAAAGAAAAACAACTTAAAAGACGCAGGTTGACATAAGCAAACCAGCGAGAGCGACTTCACGTGGCGGAGAGACGCCTTTGGGTTTTGATGTCTTGTGACAGGGAGAAGTACTAAAGCTGGCAAACTGACGACAGAGAGTGGCAACACAATAACCATCCGCAGTTTTGTTCAGGGTTGGTGATGTGAGCGGCAGCCGGCAGGTGGCCTGTGTTCTTCAAGGATCGACTTCGCGCCTTCCGCAACCACTCGCGTTCACATAGTTGGCTGTTGCTGAGACTCTCTGGCGGAAATGTACGCATAACTGTTGAGCCTTGCGGTATGTCTCCCTGCGGTGAATTCAAACCGATTACTCCCCATGTGACCACATTCCAGTGACACGCACACACTGGGCTGTAACTGTGCGTGATTCATTCCAACAAATTGCTCAAGAACTAAAAAACCATAAGCACCACAGCCGGTACAGAGAGAAGCAATAGGCGTGTACTCTGTGTAGCATGGTGGTTTGTATAATCAATAATTTGCCGACCAATTGGCCACGTGTGTTCAGAAAGTAATTTAACCTGAGGGGCGACTATGGAAGTAGCCAAAGCAGCACATTTTTCATACCTACAGCAATTTCAAAATCATTGTGGTCTGTTCAAAGAGGAACAATGCACAGAAGAAAAAAAAGAAAGAAAGAGGTGTTAGTGTAAAGTAAAAGGCCGGAATAATAACACAACGGGACAAGTATAGCAGCCGCGCGCACCAGCACCCCTGACACATCTGAATGCTGAATACCTGCATTTTGTCCAAGAGCTTCCTCGCTGAGCCTCATTTCAGCACTGGCTGTGCTGATGGGTTTATCGCCCGTGTACCCGCAGCTCTGCACAGCCCGTCTGCCTCCCCAAGCAGCTGTAGGTCCCACAGCCTCCCTCTGTGTTCCTGGCACTGCCAGGAGCACAAAGGTTTCACTCTGTCGCTACTTTCCCCACATGCAACAATAAGCATATAGTCACATCTGCCAAGTGCGAACCCTGTTCGCTGTCTGCGCGCTGTCACTCCGCTTCTCACAAACAAGCTCTCCGGTTCTATTTTTTTCCTCCGTCTCTTCAAGAGCCTACTGGGAGACGCATGCAGTTTTGTGTTTTTATGGTAATAGTGCCAACCAACCTCTCAATGCCTCTTTGGCATCTTGTCAACATGCACGTACATGCACACATGGGCAACATAGCCCGTATGTCCTTTGGTAATTTGTTGAACCGCCCTGATTCTCAACAAATTTTACAAAATATAACCTCTGTGTGTTGAATTCATTGTTTGCATATAAAAGTTCCGTGCAACTGAAAGAAAATACTACATGTGCTTTATACACTCTATGCTGCAATGTTATCTATTGAATTGCATTTCCTGTAAATTATTTCTAATTGTCCCTTCAGCGGTAGAATAAATTATCTCATTTAATTTTCATTTTGAGTTACATGTCCTAACAGCTTTTGTTTTTCACTCAATCAGACCTCACTTTCCCCCTTGTGAAGAGAGAAAGCTATATGATTACGTTATTGTTTACTCCACATACTCTTTCTATTAAAAAAGATCTATTCCATGGGGAAATCGGGTAAAAGAGTGCATCTATTAATTTCTCCTCCAGTGTTGTTGTCCCATGTGATCCACCTCAAAGTGGAACACACAGGGTGAACATAATTACTTCTCTTGTGATACATGCACCACACCACACAAATACTGAATCTTAAGAGCCAAACAACAGAGTGTGACCTCAGATTGCAAACTCTTTACTGTTCAGCACCAAACGAATGTTGGTCACGGTCGACAAGTTAAAGAGCAAATTACTCCCCCATTTGTTATTCTCCCAGCTTTATTGACCTAAATGATGACATTGTGCTTCATACGAGCTGAATAGCGAGCGGTGCACTTGGTGTGTTATGATAAAACGAGCGATTTTTGCTTCGTTGTGGATAAATTGAGTTGATAAGCCTCTTCAGTCGCCTCCTGAAACAATGGCACAAAACATTTAAACTATTGTTTGGTGTTGAGGAATTATCTAAAATGTGCCAGACAAGCAAGGCAGATAACCACGTTAGGGAAGCCGTCACCAATTGAGCTGAGTAGCAGAAAGGCAGCGAGAGAGAGAGAGAGAGAGAGAGAGAGAGAGAGAGAGAGAGAGATTTCTTTTGGATGCTGATGGGTGGGAATGAACATTGCTTTAAGCACGGAAAAAACTGATTGAATGATAAAGTGGGGGGAATAATGTGATACTGAAGTGTTGGCAGAAATACTATTTTCTGTCACCAGAAAAGGTGTACTTTTATGATGAGTAGGTAACTCTGATAATTGTATTTCATGTGGAGGAGGGTGCCTTTGAAGTGGACCACTCTTTTACGCCGTGTTGTGCAGTCGACAGATAAAATCAGATGCTGCGGTGCTAAAAAAAAATGTATCCTTTTTTTTTGTGTGAACAGACGGATGAAAAAGTAAAAGACAGCTGGTCGATGTCAGCAGGTTTCCACAGTTGGAGATTCCGGAGTCTATTGACACCTAACATCAATGAGGTAAACAGCTCTGGGCATACTTATCTGTTTACTCAAGGTCTTATGACCCAGAGAGTTACAAAACAGTGTTTCTACAAATACTGAGTGGACACACTGCTGCACTCCGCGATCACCTACTGTGTGCCTGTGTTGTATTTTTACCTGAACATGCCACTGCTTTTAGGCATTTGTTTATACTTACAAAAACCCTTGTCTCACATTTTAATTTAATCCTCCAGGACTTTGCATATTTATTTGCTACAGCAACTTCAAATATTGGAGATTATCCATTTTTCAGTTTTGAGGAACTTTACTGAGACTAATTGCACAACTTGTATTCGTGTAGTCTTAATTAAATTGAATTTACATATTTTTTTCTGTTTTTCAGTGAAAAGAGATATTATATTAACCCTTTACTGTCCACACTGATGGAAAAATACAATTACAATTTGTTGTTTTTTGTTCAAATCATCATTTTAAAAGCAATGAGCATAATATAGATGAATACAGGTTGCAAAAATATAAAACTCAAACTAAATCCAATGGGAAATTCATAGTAACTCATTTTCACCATTAAATGGATAAGGAGGATGTTAGAGTGTTAAATGTATGCTTGAATAATGTTGAATTGTGGTTGATATTTTGAAAAAACCAAAACATGTCGGCAGGCAAAACACTGCGTTTCTATATAGGAAGTTAAATGTAATAATATTAAGTGATGTCTTTGGATCTTCATTATTCCAGAACAATAACAAGCAGGAGGTAAAGTCCTTCATTATGCCAAATTGTGTTTGTGTAAAACTCTCTTGATATTTGGGTCTTGGGGATGTGAGTCAACACAGTAGCTGTTTGAAGAGGATGTTTTATTGTTTGCCCTTCAAACACAGAGAGAAGAGAAATGTTAACCAGCAAGATATCTTCAGAAAAACAGCAGGGAGGTGGATTTAACTTCAAGTGTCTGCTGTGTTCGAAGTTTGATTATTTTCCCTTCTATTTTTAATACAAATAAGAAATTGAGACTGGTTTGGGACTGACTTTTTGGTTAATTTGTTCGGGGACAAACCTGGCTTGCACATCTTAAATGTCATAGATCATTTGGCCTCAACCTGTCATGGCAACAGCAACAGATAAAGAATTGAGTCCAACAGGGGAACAGATAGTAAGTCCCTCCAATCGTATTACGGTGGCTAATATCTTTGCACTCTGACTTGGTTCCTTTGCAGTTTCACAATTGTTTGGTTTGCAGAAGAATCAACTGCACCCTTTGAACAAAACTCTGATATGAGGCTTATTTTTCTTTCCCTTTTCTCTGTTTTTTTCATAGCACCGGAGTGAGGATATCACTGCTTCACTGCACAGGAATGTCCTGTCATGGGGAGTGTGGTGGGGGCAAGAGGCGAAGGAGAGCGTGCCTCTTAAAGTAATAACACATTCTGCAGATAGTGGATCTTTTAGTGGAGTTTCCAGCCTGTACTGGACTGCAAGGGTCTCGTATGTTGTGGCAAAGAGTCCATGGACAACGTTTTCCCTCTATCAGCACCGCAGCCCTGAAGGTCCGGCCATTACCTTCCACTTTGCAGCAATCTTTTTATCTGCCCGCTCTGGCGCAGCCTGCGAGGACTCCTTCAGAGCCAACGGGGACCTTGGGGAGCGGAGGCTCTTCCAAATCCACAATGAGAGTCTCGAACTCTCAACCGGATGTGCGCCGACAGAATCCTGCCATCTTGACAGCAAACGAGTTGAGACGGGCCCACTCGCCGGCTGACGGATTGGCGTTAACAGATGCAGGAAGGAAGAAACAACTAGTGCAATGCGGGCTGGGCCGCAGAGAGGAAGACAGAGGGGAGCAAGTGAGAGGGGGCTCGGTAATGAACCCACTCTCCTCGCAGCCTTCTTACCGCTCTTCTATCCATCATGAGGTGCCTCTGAGGTCCACCAGCGCCATTGTGTTCCTGGACAAGTTACTCTGTATTGCCCTCGCCGAACTGGATGGAAGAGGATCAGGCCAGCCCGCTTTGTATAGATCTGCCTTGTCCGTTCGCCTCGGTGTGTCGTCCCGCCGCAGATCCCCTGCAGATAGCAAACCAGCCAAAACAAATGAGGGTTACGGAAGAAAGAGAGCGGCCACGTTGAGCGGCGACAAACGCGCCGAGCAGGAGAGCTCTTTGGGTCGCTGCAGAAGCCCTCTATCAAAGCACCGGGGCCGCAAGGTCGGGCAAACAGCGCCGGCGCACAGTGTTAACAGCAAGCCTGATGATTCAGGCACGCAGCGACACAGCAATACTTTGGGATTATTGTCATTCAGAGGGCCAAGCCCCTCAAACACAAAGCCTGGCAGGCGGAAGGGGAATGCAGATGAGGCAGCCGTCGCTGCTCGGAGCAATTTCAGGAGCGGGAAACACACTTTCAATACCGGCCCAGGTATGAATTTCATCACCTTGATTTAGAAGCGACAATCTAAAGTACCCATACCAACTGATCTGTATATTCCTTTCAGGGGCTCGTACACTCGAACACTATTGTAGATAAGATCACATTTCTGAGCCGTAACAGCAAGCTGAATGTGGTGCCAAGGTGGTCTTAGAGAGAAAAAGTCTCATTTTTTCACTCTGCTGCTCACCTTTTGATTTACGCCTCATGCATTGTTAATGTATTCACACACACACGGGCACACGCACAGACACACACGCGCGCACACACACACAGCCGATCTCACATTGTTTAAGATAAATCCCAACTGGTACAAGCACACAGTCTGTTCGCCAGCAGATTTAAATAAAGAGCAAACACGTTCATTTCCCCTCCTCCAAATTCCCTACAACTAAAGTTGAAAACGACTGATGCATATATGATCAATAGATGTGCAGCTTTTTTTAAACAGTCTGCATCATCTTGAAGCATCCTCTTGAAGTGGCCATGAAAGATACAACAGGATTGAGTTTGTAAAAGTGATGACTGACACAACATTCACGCCCAAAAGCAAAATAGTTGGTGTGTGGATCAACAGATTGAATCTGCATTTAATCCAAGAGTTGGCAAAACTCCCCAAACACTAGACTCTGGTATGATTCCAAAGTGTTTTGACGATTACATTTTTACGTTTTAGTCTCATTCCCACCATCACCTCGTGACTCAATATTCATGAGCAGAAGAATGAGACCTTGGGAACAAGTGGTTCCGATGAGTTTCCTTTCTCGCCTCACCCTTCAAGATATGGTGACGCCCTCTGTCACCTGGGAGGGGTGTGGGGTAGAGTCGCTGGTTCTCCACATCGAAAGGGTCCAGCTGGTGTGGGCTCGGTTTTGGATCCCACCTGCTCACGTGCCCCGGGGGAGGTGTTCCAAGGCACTGAAACGACGTACTACATATGTGCCGCACTATCATCGCAGAGTATTCAGCAGAGATGTATATTCAAGCATAGGTGGAAGAATGGGGTTACGGGTGCAGGATGGATGCACTGTCGTCTTTTACATTATTCATAGGCCACACTCATGTTCCCTTTGGGTTTTACTCTCAACGAGTTGTGGGGGGTAGTGAGTGTGTGTGTGTGTGTGTGTGTGTGTGTGTGTGTGTGTGTGTGTGTGTGTGTGTGTGTGTGTGTGTGTGTG
>JASSRZ010000014.1:13741149-13760925 GCA_032164315.1 Malacoctenus gilli
ACACACACACACACACACACACACACACACACACACACACACACACACACACACACACACGCACACACACGCACACAGAAAGAGAAGGTTAGCCCAGTGAAGACTTACAGCGGGGCCTGATAGCATGGGGGCAGACGGTGGGTGGCTTTGACTGCTGGTGGAAATAAGATTCCAGCTGTTGGGCGGTACTGTAAGAGGCCAGTGATTGCATAGCGGGGGTGTGCGGTCAGATAGTAAGCCAGAATTATTCCCCTTTACCTGGGTTCGGCCACCTCAGGGGCGAGGCTGATGGAAGTGAAAGCCAATTTAGCTGTAGGAGTCGCTCCCGTGTGACGCTGAATTGCTCTTAAGAGAAGCAGGAAGAAAGCTTGGAGTGCAGATGGATGTGTTTGGGATGTGTTTTCGGGAAGTTGTCGGTGCTATTGTTGCCTTTTTCTTGTTTTCTCATTGTTCTGCAGAGAATTCTGGACCAGCTCCTGCAAAGGTGAACCAGACGATCTGAGCCAAATTAGTTTGATTCATGGACCTTTTTAGGCTTTTGTCATTAACAAAGTTGACAGACTTTTAAAGGAAGTTAATCGACTGTCAGAATCATTGTCTAGCCTTTGTATCAATATGCGATCCAATAAAGACTTACTTCTGGTTAATGCCAATTCAGCATCAGTCCTATGCCTGCTTCTTTGTTAAAATGATCATAATCTGATCTGGAGAAGTTCGCCACTCCACAAACACACAATGACATCTGTGAGCAATTCAAAGTTACAGAGAGACACCATATAAATGTTTTTAGACTGTGCGAGAGAACAAAAGTACCTGGAAAACACGTATACATGCTCGGGAAGAACATGCAAACTTTACACAGAAAAGACGCACGTAAGGACGAACCGAGGACTTACCTGCTGTGTGAGCACTAACCATCACACAACTCTTCAGCACTGTAGAATAATCAAACTGTTTAGTCATGTATTTGAGTCATGTGGATCACTGCACTGAGTCAAACTGCAGCTTTGTTGACCATTCCTGAGTCTTCTCCGAATAAAAGCTACATACGACGCCAAAGGCTGTCTGCTGCTAATGACGGCACAGAGTCTCCCCACCCGCCACCAATGTGCTCCTAATTAGAAAAATGAGATGGTTTTGCCAGCTGAAATATTAATCTAATTTTTTTTGCCCAAAGTAGGACCAAGTGAATGAACGGAGACGATTAATCATTTGATTTGAGCAATTTCTCTGCCAATGATTTCATTTTTGTCATCAATATCTGTGGCTGCAGTTTTGCGGGGACGAATTAAAAGCCTCTCAAGGACATGGTGCGTCTTAAGCAGTGTCATTTTCCTGCAAATGGTGTATTGGTGCTTTGAGCAGAACACCTTGGCTCTGTCATTGGTATAGTACCGTAGGTGTTCATAAAGCGAGAGGGGGAGACGATGTGTTTTCGTCATTGGCTTCACGTCTGCCTGGAGGCCTCTGGAACCTCCCATCCGGAACAGTGGAATTTCAAGCTAATCGAACTCAGGAGACACACGCGGCGCCCGTGAAAGAGGCCTTTGTCACAGAGCTTCCAACCAGAGATGACATTGTAATAAGAGAGGAGACTCCCGAGCACAGCCTGGGCCCGCAGTCAACATATATAGCCTGTAAAGGTGAGTGACATCTCTGTGGCATTTAAACTGAGCCTGCTGGGAAGAGGGAAGAACAGGCGAAGGACATGTGCGGCTTGTTACAAGGAGGAAAAAAACACACACACTCACTCCCTCTCCCTCACACACTCAACACACGCTTAGCTGTTGTGGCAGACTTTGGCTGAGTGGGTTGTTCCGCAGTAAACACAGCCGCAACGAAATGCTTGAGTCATTGTTCGAAATAGTCTTATTATGCAAATTTTAAGAGTTTCTTTCATATTCATAACCTCGACTGGAGTAGCTTTTTATGACTCCCAGTGCATTCTGTGTCTGAAATAAGTCATTTTACCTCCTGTCTCGTAATGGTCCTGCAAGCCCACTTTGGCTTGATTTGTGATGTTCTGAAAAAGCTTTTTTTTTTGTTTAGATCGCTGAGCTTGCCTTCTCACAGAACTGGATGCCTGTAATTTGACTCCAGCCTCGCTGTTTTCTTCAGGAAAAAAAACTTTTTAACTGCCGACGTGATTTTAGCTGCTCTTCAAAGAAAGTTGGTGCAATTCTCAGCAACTGGACTTCATTCTGTCCCATTGAAAAAGTGACGGACCGCTGATGTCCTCGAAGCCTTTTTCCCTCATTCGGCGGGATCGATTGCATCAGTGGGCGTAATGAGCGGTTACACCCACAGGTGTTGTAAACACTATTGACGCCGACCAACCTCAACCGGCCATGTGTTGCCGCCGGGGCCATCTGAAAGAATCGTCCACGTGGGAGGGGGCGTCCTCCTTGTCATGTCGGCCGGTTCCAGACGGTGGGCCCTGATTGACAGGTCGGCGCGCGCGAGGAGACGGGCTCTTGTCAGTCAGCTTCCTCCTCTCTGCGGCATCATGTGTCTGCATGTCACATCGCTATCTCTGCAAAATGTGGACTCTGCGCTCGGGGGGCCCTTCGACAAGATTCCCGATGGCCTTGAGTGACTCAACTGCCCCACGGGGGTAAAACTGATACGTCTGTCTCGGAAAGGAGAACAGCTCTGGCGGGGCTAATTGTGAACGTCCACGAGAAGCGTCTGATATGAACTTTGCGCATAGCCATTATTTCAGCGGCACACTGTGGGTTTGAACACTCTCTTTTGGTATGACTGGATTTCACAACGGTGCCTATAATGAATGAGTGATTGAAATCCTCGTGTTTGAAAGTGCTGCCGTCGAAGAGTCGCAGAGTGAGCGACAGGCGGAGAAAGTTCGAGCGTCTCCCCGAACAGCAAGAGCTGAAGTAGTTCAACCATTAGCAGCCGGCGACGTAAAACGGCACGTAATAAATGCTGGAGAGAAAAATCTACAGACTCACTCTGGGATTTTAGGGACAAAAGTCAGACATAGCTCGAGTCAGCTCAGGCAAAGTGAGGCAGTGTTGTTTTTTTTTTTTCTTCCCCCCACTCCTTTCTCTCTTTGTTCGCAGCCACCGAGGTGATGTGGAGTGAAATGACACCTGCTCGGTGACATGTGTGACATTTACTTTGCCTGCAGCAAACACAATAAAAAAACCATGAGGTTGAACCAAACCTGGTAGCCTGGACATAAAAAAAAAACTCAACACATGGGAGCAGGATAATTACAGTTGGTGCATTCATGTGTATGTATGTGTTGGGACACAGAGATGTGGAGAGAGAGAGAGAGAGAGAGAGAGAGAGAGAGACGTCAGGCTCACATCCCTTCAATCACGAGCTCCTCTTTTCCCACAGACTTTCCTGGCAGGTCGTGCTCAAAGAGTGAATGCACTCAGCTTTATTAAAAACCACATTTTTTCCCCCAAAAAGAAGAACTCCTCGGACGGAGACATTGTTCCACAGGTTGTAACTGTCCCAGTTTTTCAAATGTCAGCTTATAATCCCCATCAGTCCACATTCAAAGATTTTTTTTATTCGTCAGCACAGCGCTCCACGCAGCGTTTCCCCGAAAATTTCATCCCGAGAAAAGGCTTTAGTCAAACTCGCGAACTGCCTGGGGTCCTGCCCTTTTCAAACCTCATTTTGCATCTTACTCCATTGTGCTTCCGAGGCTGCATCCATCATTTCTTAGAAAGACTCGGTTATAGGGAGAAGAGTTTTGCATCGTACCCCACTGAGAACCCGCGACACCAAAAGCGACGTGCCAAAGAGGAAGACTAGATGAGATGAAATCCATCTTGGTTTTTCTTTACAGTGCGCGACGCAAAATATTTACTTTAATCTTCAATAAATTAATGAATACTTGAATCTTGCTGTATCCATTGATATGCGCTGAATGGGGGGAGAAGAGCTGGAGCACAGCATGAGGTACAAAAAACCCCTCCGATTACACTTATCTCATATTTACTGAATTCAGTCTTAGTGAGGTTTACGTATTAGTTCTTTGGAAGCTAAACAGCGAAAGAAAAAACTGACATGATTTGAAGAAGTTAATTCCAAGACGCATGAACAGAGAGGAAAAGGAAAGTGTGCTTTCAGTTTGTCAGAAAATGCCGAGAAAAGTTGAAAGCATTAAGATTCAATCGTGACTGCAAATCGGAGTATTTATTTCTCTTCTCGATTTGCTGCTTCTGCCAACCTTTGACTGGGATCAGCTCGTGCACCTTGAGACTGAGTTAAACAAAGTGGTGCGGAGAAAGGATGGAATTAAACTTGACGACGAGCATTAAGAGAGCAGTCAACACAGTTTTTCCTCGTCTGGTATCCAGCAGCGTCTGTATTGCCTGGAGAATAAAGGATTTTAGGTATATTAGGTGGATTTTGCCCACATTTGAGAGAAAATTGGATCCCGAACTTATCTTTCCTTTTTATAAATAAGCAATACTTTAAAAAAGAGATTTTACTGGCAGCATGACCATAACTCAAATCAAATCTCTAGAGCATCTTCTCCATACTTGGACCACAAAAATGTTTCATTTGTCCAAAAATGAATGCATTGGATGAATTTAGTCCAATGGTTTTTAAAAGGAGAAAAAATAGGGACACGTCAGTAAACATATTGTAGCTGGAGGAAAAAACATATTCAGCGCCAGACATTGAACAAACATTTATTCTTTTGCCCAGATAGTTAAAAAAAACCCCAACATTTCAATTTACTGCTGCTAATATTGAGATTGCTTCAGTTTCAGGAAATACTTTTTTTCCTGTTCGTCTTGATCTGCTAGACTTATGATATTCAGGTTATGCCAGTAGACATCTCAGGAGAGAAACGCTCTGGGTTTTGGTCTCAGATTTATGTGGGAGGAAACGACGTGACGGGGGAGAAAAAAACGGCGTGTGTGGGGGGGGGGGAACACGACTGTCTTTGAGACCCTGTGGAGTCCGAAGCGCACATGGCAAAGTGTGGCCGCTCTGGTACGAGAGGGGATGGCAAGTCCGCTTCACTATTCTCCCCAACAGCCCTCCATTCTGACTTTTTTCGGTCGCTCCCACACGTCCGAGTCTCCGGATCGACTCCTCGGCACCGCGAGCCCGCCGCGTGTACCTGTGCGTCTCCCCGCCCCCGCTGACTGCTCCCGGCCACATGTTTGGGAAAAAGTTTCTGACAGCTTCTTCCTCGGAGTGACAGCCCGAACGCACCTCGCTGGAGTCTGGGTGGCGGAGCGTGTATTCCCCCCCCCCCCTCCTCCTCCCCCTCTCCCACATCCCCCTTCTCCCCCGCCCACCCTCCACCTCCTCCTCTTTTACGTCCCGGTGAACTGCTCTGACCCGCATCTCCATCCCGATCACCTGTGCGAGGTGCCCGGCTGGTGCCGCAGTCTGAGCGGAGCGGCGGCTTCTCCCACCCCGGGGCTTCACTCCTGGCGAGCGCGGGCACGATGAGGTGCTGGAGGCGGCGGGGGAACTTTGCCTTACTGATCGTCGCCCTCCGCGTCTGGTGCCTGGGCACGGCCGCGGAAAATGCTGACACGGTCCCCAGCGTGAAGGAGGGTGAGTGGCTGTTCACGTCTCTGGCTGGCTCTTTGTCATGTTGGTGCTGCAGATGTTGAATCACTGTCTGATCTTCTGGACGTGCTTTCCAGAGCGTCTCCGCCGGATTTCTATGTGTTTCCTTTCATTTAGGAAGGGAACAACTGAGTCCTTTTTTTTTTTAAATGTGCCAACAAATGCAACACCTTTATTTTGTAGCAAATTCTGACGCCTCCCCCCATGTGCTGAGGCTCCTTCTCATTGTCATGCTGTGCACTTCACACTTGGGTCAGGCAGAGAGGAAATAGAGTTTGTTATTTTAGATCCATCTTTGGGCTGAGATGGAACAATAAAAGGAAGTCAGCAGTGCTGTCACAATGAACAGATGAGTTTACCGTCCAGGAGGATGCAGCTTCTCTTTCAGGCTGTAAACATCAACCAAAACAGGATGTTGGGTTTTTTTTGTTGTTGTTTGTTGTTATTGTTCAGCTCCTAAATTTAATACACTGGAAGAATAGGAAGTGATAACAGGGTTTTGTGAGTGTGTGTTTGTGTGTGTGTGTGTTTTCTATGTGATTGAGCACGTGCAAGTATACAAAGCAAAATTGAACCGATAAAGACAGAGCGAGCATAAAGCTCATTCTTTTCTCTCAAGCAGAGGGTCCTTAAAATAATAATGGCCTCTCTGATTGAGGGCTGTAGGTTCCAGGGGGGGGTACCAATTATTAATTGCAATGAACAGCGATGAACTTATCTTATCTTATCTCCTGTGGGATGCAAAACAACTCTGGGTATCATCCCCACATTCAGTGGGAGCGCCATGAATGCACAATGCACACAAGTAAATAAAAATGCCCACACTCTTGTTAAAAATAGAAGTTCGGTCACCTCTTAATAATTTAGTGCCTTCCACCTCGCAAAAGTCAAGTGCAAGGCGAGCACACTGCTTCTCTTTAAAAAATGCACATGCTGTTTATTGTTACAGACTTTGGTGCTGGCAAACATGAAGCCTGAGGGCGCATCATTAATAGTAGCGCACAAATTAAAGCAGAGCTTCCCTGAAAATTACCCCGGCTGGTGGAGGAGCAGACAAGATGCAGCTCAGGAGATGTTTACCGCACACATCAGCTCAACATGGGGTCATTAAAGCTCTCACTCACAGAGTGAGCTCATATATAAATGCAGAAAGTAAAAATAGTTTGAAGGGGCTACTGTTCGTGTAGAAATAGGGCAGCTGCTTTGAAGTTGGTTGGATATTGACTTCGCCATCTAATCTGAATGGTAACCTGGTTTCATTGTCTCCATCGCGCGGCTGTCTGGGAGTCAGCGACTTGACATCAAGGTGGATTTATTTATTTATCTCTTTCTGACAACAACTCTTCAGTGTTTCCCTCCAAGATTGTTTAAGTTGGATGACAAGTCAGAAACCGCAGCTGTGTCAGAATTAGGAAGCCATTCTGGCTCTCGTGCATCCTTTGTTATTTTAATGACAAAGTGGAGTGAAGAGGTGGAGCAGACTGCAAATGTTATCCCAGTTTTACATCAGAATAAACTTTATTTTTCACAACCCACGTGCAGTGAAAGGTAGGAAGTAGCAAGACTGAAAGATGGGCAAAACGAATGTATCAGATTATGAAACAGTCCAAATTAATGGATGGATAGAAAGGTGATGAACATTCGATACTTGTTTGTACAAAATATGTGGATAGTTGTGACGGTTGTACATTATTTATAGATAATTGGGATGAGCTACATGAACTTTACAGAAAATAAGATACAGATTAATGCGCAATGAGCATGTAGTATCCATAGATATAAAACATTAATAGGTTATATGGGGCCCGCGATATATGAATAATATCGACTCAGTACACATGTTTCTTTTTGTGCGGTTGAATTATAAACTCAGTGCATTTTGTTCGCTAAATGAAGGGGCTGATTAGATGGATTATTAACAGAATAAAGAGAAAAGTGTAAAGAAAAGTGAAAGCAAACTTTGAATTTCAGCTGTGTGATTGGCTAAAAGTCTCGGGAATGGATCAGTGAATAATGGCTGTTGTTCTGATTGGTGGAGTTTGCATTTTCTTCCTGTGCTTGTGTGGGTTGACTGCTCCAACGTCCTCCCAACCGCAGTTGATTGTAAACGGCAACACTGACTTGCCCTCGATCAGCTGTGCGTCTCGGTGTCGGTGTTTAAGCCCAGTGATAGACTCCTAGTCTGGATAAAAGGGGGCTATAAAAGATGGATAGAAGGTTCTGATTGGTGAGAAGTGCGAGAATGCTGGCAGTGGGAGGCAGCAACAGTGGCTGGATGGGTCAATAAAGCGTTACTCATGGGATATGACTGTTTTTCAGCTGCTTCCTACTAACAGTAACATCGATTTCCTCCAACCTTGACCAGCCACTCTCTGCCTTTTACCAACGACTTTTTTCTCTTCTTCTTCTAACCAAGTTTCTTTTTGGACTCCAGCTTTACAAACTGGGAGCTGTTGCAATGCCAGATCAGAAAAATAGATTGGTTTGTCTTCAGCGAAGATTTTTTTATGTTCAGTCGAGAACATTGTCAAAAGACTGCACAGATGAGCAGAGGTTTGCATTTTACATCTCTCGAACATTCGTTGAATTTCACGGACCTGGTTTTACGAGTTTCGAACGGAGTCGAAGTGTAGGTGCAAGATGAAATTACACGTTATCCCGCCAGAACATTAATCCCATGAATATCCATTCAGCCAAAATGGTGTGGCTTAACAGTGGCCTAAATCCGACGCGACTGGTTACTTGACTTAACGCGGATTTGCGCCGAGCGCTTTGGCCAGAGTCAGCATCGCTTGGGCCCCGTGCCACCGCCTGACACAAGCTAGCCTGAGTGTGGTTAACGAAAACTCCGTGCCCCCGAGTGAAACTCTGCCACCGCTACACTTCCACTGCCAAATCTGACAATCAGAGATGGACCGGAGCGGGCTGACATTCGGTCCGCCGCTGCCAGAACATCTCGGACTGAGCCAGCGCTCAGCTGAAATTGGGCACCTGGACGGGGTTCAAAAGACTGTTGTGTTAGCTGTTACTGAAGTAAGCGATGCATCAGATACTCACGACTTTCTTTCAGGGGGACCTTGATCGCCTTCTGATGAATATGGCCTCATTTGGAGGCCAGGAATTGTTCACATCTGAGTCTCTTTATTAGTTGTGGGTTGTTTTTTTTTGCTGAAAAACCTCTTTTGAATTTTTCTTATTCTTATTTTCTACAAAGAAAACAAGGCCAGTTCAATGTTTCATGCCAACTATGTTTTTTAAACATGCCCTACAATCCTCCTCCCTTTTTCATGCTGATCTGAAGTATAAAATAAAGAAGTTTCTTCAGGAAGAATAGCTAAAACGTTTATTTCAGGTTGTTTTCAAGATCATGGCATGTTCCTTGTTGAATCCAGACGGAGCTCCTCTTTATAAACGTTGGTTCGATTCACATTTGGAAGAGAGTTCTATGCGAAGAGTCTGCAAATTCCAAGTCAGGTGATTAGCGGCTCGTCCGGCCGTCCCGCTCATTAGCCTTCAAAAAAGTTGTTTGCGGATCACGTTTGCGAAAAACCATTTGTGTGTTCTCAAGTGAAGTGTTATCGTACCGCGGAGCTCAATCGCCTTCTGAACTTCTGCTGCAGAAATAAAAGAAGTCCCATAAGGGCGAGAATCAAACAGGCTGTGTTTACAAATCTTTGATGAATGGCTCTGTCTATGGCTCCCCGTCTCCGCCTGACTCGCTTTGTTTCTCTTCTGCATATCAACTGGTTTTCAGGGGCCTGATCCCTCCTTTTTTTTTTCTCCCTCTCTCTGGGTGGAGGAAACTCAATAAATAATTAGAGACAGAACCAAATGACCTGGATTAGATTTGAGGATATCATCTGGTTCGACTCCAGCATCAGACAGAATTAATTAGAAAGATTAGAACGTCTGTGTTGTCTAAACAAACTGGCGGAGAGGAGAATAAAACCCGCCCCGAGCGCCCCCGAAACATGCAGGAGGAAAAATCGCCCAGGCTCCCTTTGGTCTCGGAGAAGTGTGACCCACCTTTCAGCACGGCTTCCTGGCGAGTAACTCAAACCCGTCCTGCACTTCGGCGGAGGAATGCTGACGTACGACCGCCGTCCGGGTGAAAACATCCCCCGTTTTCTGCTAAAGCCATTTAGGAAGCAGCTTCAGCCCGGTCTGTCTTTCAGACCCCTGGGGTGGCTGTCGCTTGACATTTTGAGGACAGGCTGGCATTGATTTGTTGGCCTCAAGGGGAGGACGGGCAAGGCTGCAAACGTCTCCCTCTGTTAAGCGTCATTGGTCATTATAGCCATCAGTGTGATTTAGCGTCCTCCCGTTCTGCCTGTGGATGACAGAGCTACAGATATAAAAGATAAGCGGAGATGGCAACATAACAAAGCGGCAGCAGGAACAGACCGGCTTTTGAGAGAAACCGGCGAGAAACGCTCAGGTGGAGATGCAGATTTTGCACCAGTATGTATTGTGGAAATGCAAAAAAAATTCTGTCTGTCAGACAACAGCGGAGCGAAAGTCTGCCGCCTGCAGAGCCCTGACAGACAGTAGTCCATCATGTGTAGAATAAATGGGGCTGCCTGCACCCCATTCCCCCCCCCCCACCACCACCACCACCTTCAGAAAACCTAAAAAGACACAGGGGCAGGTGTGGAGGCAGTCGCTCACCTTTGCTGCAGTGAATGAATGTGTCACACCTCCTGTGAAGCTCCGATATTCTTGTGGGACCATTTCCTCTGCGCTGAAAGGGAAAAAAAATAAAATTACTTTTTACCCGAGCAAAGAGAGGCAGGAACGAATAATGAATGGATGCAGAGCGGGGAAGGAACATGGAGTCACTCCTGTCACAACTTATCTGTGAGCAGCAAACTGTTGACATTTATGCCGGAATAGAAAATGAAAGGCAAAACTGGGATTTGAGAGGAGCGCAAACATGCAA
Source organism: Malacoctenus gilli (assembly GCA_032164315.1). Taxonomy (NCBI): domain Eukaryota; kingdom Metazoa; phylum Chordata; class Actinopteri; order Blenniiformes; family Labrisomidae; genus Malacoctenus; species Malacoctenus gilli. Next base: position 13,751,663 of record JASSRZ010000014.1, read on the forward strand.
TTGTCTTTTTTTTTTTTCTTCCCCACATTCAAAATGAGTGAGCAGCTGAAGGTGCAGCACACACACACAAAAAAAAAACAGGGGAGTGTTTTTGGCTTGCACAAAAGGAGCCGGTGAACATATGAATTTTTGAGAACAGCGGCTGCTTGTTTGTTTCGTTTCCCTTGACGGACCACCCTTCTCAAGAAGCATCACGCTTCGCTTGGGTGAGAATAGGGACGGAACAAGAAAGTGGACTGATCCGGCAACATGCGGCTTGGAGACTGTCACTTCTGCACAGTGGGTCGAACTGCCGGGTCGCCGTACATCAATAATTTCATAGCAGAAAGGTCACCGCACCTCTGGGTCAGTGTATTTACCTCGAGATGCCGTTGATTGGATCCAGTCACGCTTTTCAACCATCGGCCTTTATGGTGCGGAAGCTTTTGATGGAAAGAACATGTGCAGTTTTGAGAGAATATTATATGAAGTAAACACCTTTTACAGAGAGAGACCTGTGAGGCAGAGGCTGGTTTCCCCTTTGCCTGCAGCGTTTAGGGCCTCTTGATCCTCCTGTGTTCTGGGTGGGTGCACACGGTTCAATTTTCGAGCTCAAGCAACCCTGAATGTTTCAAACTGTTTGGTTTTTCGTGTAAATTTAGCACATGTCAAGTCAATACGTCATTGACCAGTGGGGTAACAGATTGCCGGTGACCCATTATCGGCACAAATCACCAGCCGACAGTTTGGCTTACATGTGAGCTGCGAAATCCATGGCCGAGTGCTGCAAGTTAAACATAAACCTCAGTGCTTCTGTGAATTTTTTGAAGGGAGTTTGCGAAAGCCAAAAAACCCAAAAGCAAGTGATCATTTAACAGTCGTGGCATGTAAACTCTTAACGACTACCGAGCTGATTTCAACAATCGAAACTTTGATTTCAAAGTAAAAGGAGAGAAAATGATCCCAGTTGTGGTGCTTCAGACGTGTTTTCCGTTGAGCCCCCTCCACCTATTTCCTTTGAGAAGGACTGTTGAACCCTTCAAGTGGAGTAAATCTGGTGGAAACACTCACTCTCACTACCACACAAAGGCAGAAAAGTAGCAGCCTTAAAAAAAAGAAGAAAGAAGCAGCTATGGTCAGTTTCCAACATTCTGCTACAGATTGCAGAAAGTGTCCGATTCTGGTTCTCTTCCAATTATATGCTATACTCACTGCAAATTTCACAACCTCTGAGAAGCGCCCAGAGCACCTCCTGTGATCTTTGGTGAACCCACGCGCACACACACACCCACACCCACACTCCACCTTACGCCAACCCCTCCCGAAAAGGAAGGCTCCCATACCACGGGTTGGGACCCGCTATCTTTGGTGTAGGATACTCTGAATGAACAGGATTGCCTGCTAACCTCTCAGAATAGCGAAAGTCAGCGGGCCACAAAAGTCAGGGAAAAAAAATCCTGCTCGGGGAAGTATTGACGTATACATCCAACCAGCTGACTGACGCCGCCACCCACAGAATCACGCCACTGGCATGATTGAAAATCTATATTCTGTTGAATCTCGTCTCCCCCGCGAATGGCTGTTAGGTGACCCGGCGTGTGTGATAAGTTTCCGTTAATCCTCCAATCCTCCGAGCTCAAATCCTTCAGAGACATAATGCCCAAAACTGTGCGAGACAAGACGGCGATCGGCTTTCCCACCGCCCGCTTTCGCAACATTTCGAATGGGACACACGAGCCAGCCGGCCCACCTCGGGACGTGTCGCGTTACCGCCGTCTCTCCGCGAGGCCGCGCTCGCTTCATCAGGCTAATAATGAGGAGCTCTGTTTGGAGTGCGTCTGGGAGGTCTCCCATTTAGGTTTGACACCTTCTCAACTTCAGCTCTAATTACTCCAGGGTGCCGTTCTCCGGAAAGTGATAGGAGGGAGTGCCGAAATGATGCAGCGAGGAAACGGTCGCAGTATCGACTTCTGCAAAAAGGCTGAAGGACTTATTGTTTTTCTGGGTGCCTCTCGATCCCCGATCTCTCGTCCCTTGTCTTCCAGCACGTCCTCGATGCATAATAAGGGGATATTGCAGTTCCTCGCCGCAGAATATGAAACATCCTTTTTCCTTGAGTGAGTAGTTAGAGAGGCCCAGATTAAGAGATTGGACAAAATAGTCAGCCATCACCATGAGAGCAGCTTTAACACTACAAAATTTGCTTCACTCCATTGAAGTGGTTAACGCTTCTGTCGCCCGAGTGTAGTTCTGCCACTGAGAATCGCAGGGCTTGTTTGTCTCCCTGTTAGTTGATCAGCCGGCCAATTCAACACTTTGTGTAATTAAAGGAAAAAAGTCCCTCCCAACTTTTCTGAAAGACACACCTCATGGACTTTAATCAAGAGTATACTGATTTTTTTTCTCATCTCATCTGTGACATCGATTTTTTTTAAGTATTCTGACAGCAACTGATTGATGTTCAAACACTGCGGAGAAAAAAATCCATTTTGCTCAGAAGATGAAACCTGATACCTGATTCCAGTGATATCAGGCCACAAAGCTTTCACCTACACAGAAAAGTGTCTGTCAACGTCTACATTAGCAGCCATTTAGAAGATGTGTTGGCAAAAAAAAAACCCAAAACACTGGAGCAGCTTCCCAGACGGTATAAAGCAAACTGTTCTGGCACCTGCTGTTCTTTTTCCCACACCTTCAATTTCCATTTGTTCCAAAACATTAATCAATAGATTCTGACTGCTTGAGTTCACGCAAAACTCTTTAAACTCCCATCAGTGTCTGCAGCCGGTTTTCAAAGTTCATGATAACCAGCTGCAGCACATGAGAACAACACAAGCCTGATTGCAAAAAAAAAAAAGTTGGGACGGTTCATAAAACATTATTAGAATCACAATTTAGAAAAAGGGATTCCAAACTATGGCAATGTTGTTCTAATTCAACGTCATTATGCACAAAATACACATTGGTTCATCTGTGAGGATTGTGCATTTCAACATCTTTGGTCGATGAGATAGAGCCTCAAATCACGTAGGTCCGCTCTGTCTGTAGACGAATGGCTGAGATCCTAAAATGTACGGGGAGAAGTTAGTGAGCGTCGTGATGGCGAATTTGTCACATTTGTAAACATGATGTATTCGAGTCATTATTTATCTTTGGTCATTTTGCGACTGGCTTTACTCAACCAAAGGGTTATGGATTTTTTTCACGCTTTGTTCATGCTTTCAACACAACTTGAAAGGTTTACAATGGTACCTGAATTCGAACTGGGCTCCCTTTTATTTGAAGCAAACCCCCCCCCTAATCGATACGCTGACGCACGGATGCATACGCAACATAAGAGATGTTAAAACAACACAGAACAGATATCCTGTACCAAAGCTCAACCACCCATCGATTACAATTCTAAAAGAGAAAATAAAACTGGAAATAAAACTGTTTGTTAATGAGCGCGCTGCGATAAGTACTATTCGCACTTGTGCTTAAAAAAAGCACAAAATGTGAAGTTGTTTGTTACAGCCTCCTGGGAAAAGGCTTGCAGATAATGTAGTGAAGCTGGAGCAGTATTTTGTGTCGTTCTGACCCACGTTCGTCTCGAAATAAATGTGCCGAAGACATATAAACATTTTCGAAGAGTGCTTTTAGGACACGTCTTTGAACATCACAAGTGCCTGGAAATTGCAGCCGCGGCCACCGTTGTCATCCTGAATATGCTACAGTTTCCATTTTGGTCCCTGGACAACAGACGGCGGGGCAGTAAAAGCAGCCCAGTTCATTATCCTGCCCGTGATGAAATGCAGCGATGGGAGAGAGAAAAAAGAAAAGAAAAAGAAGAAGAAGAAGAAATCCATTTGTGAATTTAGTTTCAGTACAGGAGGAGAAACCTGTACATATGTTCATTGGATGACTTATTTTCAGCTGAAAGATTTTTCTTTGAAGTTGCCTCTCGCATCAGGCATCAATTCATTTGCAAGAAAGTAGCTGGGACTTCAGAGAGCCGCGGCTCCCCCCTTTTTTTTAAACAATACTATTACTGCTTTTGAATGTATTTTATTACTTGAGGAACATCATATTGAGGAACTGTGTCAGCAGCAGGGCTTCTCGCGCTGTTTATAGAAAGAAGAAAGGGTTGTATAATGCACGCTTTGATGTCCTGAAAGCCGGAGTTATTTGTTGTGAGCAGAAGCTGAGACCTCACTGTTTTTCACACCGCGCCAGGACTTACAGTAATAACATGTAATGCGGTTAAAGATTAGCTTGATGTCTTACTACTTCTGCGGCTCGCTGCTAATTGAATAAACACCAGGACAAGCTCACAGGCGTCGCCGCCGTCTCATTCGTGTTGCAGGAGTGTGTCAGTTTTACCTCGAGGAACAGCTCTGTTAAAACAGTCAGGAGCGACCTCATTCACTATTCTCTTTGTAAAAGCATCTTTATTTCTGAGGGCATGTTGTAGGTGTGGCTCCCGTCACCATATTTAGGTCACCGGCTTCTATTTGATAGAGAATCCTTAATCGGATGTTGAAAGAAACCTTAACCGAGATGTTTATGGAGTTTTATTGCTCCACTTTAACCTGAAAAATTGGAGCGTTTCAGCACATTTGGTATTCAGGTTTGTATTTCGAATCCGCGCGCAGTATCTGAAGCACCTATGGCAGAAGCAAGAGAGCAGGAAGCTTTGATGTTCACCGAGTTTTCACTCCGCAGTCGTTTAACTTGTGTTTTTCTCGGATACTTATTCCACATCGGCCTGTAGCGACTCTGACTGGCCGCGATTATGGCTAAAGACAACCTGGACCAAACTTTTAATGGCTGTTTATTTCAAACAGAAAGCTTGAAACAGTCCAAAGTGTTTGTACTTTAGAATGCTTCAGAGAGAGCTTTGATTGAGAGCTCATAAAACAAGCGGCGAGAGTTTGCCGAAAGGTGCCTTTCTATACCTCTTTGCTTTGTGTGAACATACAGGTGGAAGCTTTGTTTGTTTCAAAGACTGCAAGGTAAAAGAAAAGATAATCTGAACCCAACAGGTAGCAGAAGCTGCCTTTTAGTCTATGCTATGCTAACAAATACACATGAGTAATTTGTTTTCGCTCTGTACGATTGAAAATGTTTCTTTTTTTCCCTTTGCTGTGGTTACCGATTGTTGAAGGTGGTCACTGAAAACTTCAGCGAGCGACGCAAGAAAACAGAATGAATCAACCGAATCGCTGGAAAGCTGGAAATGAGGTGACTTTATAAGCCCAGCAGAGCCAGTTCACCTGCTGTCAGGACAGGAATTTCATGAAAGAAGTTTGTGAAATAGGTTTTTGTAATTGTCGTCTTGTTGATGTTTCTGACATATTCCGAGACTCTCCAGCGGCATCTCCGCCACCTTTTTGTATTCCACGTATCTCCTCCTCCTTTCATTTTTTGCCCTGAGAACGTGCCATTGAATAAATCAAACATTTAACGGAGGGGAAAAAAAAAAGGGAGAGTAAAAACACCTGCCCGCACTAATGATAACACCTCTCTCACTTCACATGCGGCAGCTGGAGCTTGGCTCGATACGTTGCCCATTTCGCGATCAATAAGGGTGATCAATACACTGGGCACTTCCAGAAATGGTTCTGGGTCGGATCCAGGCTTCCATCGAATTCAATCGCAACAGATGAACTCACCTTCGCTGTGTGTTACTCATCAACGTTTTGGCACAAAGTCTTTCTTTTATTCTGATGCTTTCATCGGGAGTTTATTCATGTTAACCTGACTGTGATTTTTTTAGTGAGAAAAAGAGACTTTCCACTGAGTCACTTCAGGTCATCACTCACCTCTTTGATGGATTTGCAGATGGAGGGTTGGGAAAATGGGTTTGGCAGCCTCTGTGCAGATATTGACCACTAAATCTTTGGCGTTATCAAATTCATAATCAGAGTTCTTATCGTCTGATCCGCAGGTATTATAGGTCATCTGTCTGTGCTGAGAAAAATAACTGAAGTCGTATCTCCGGGGCTCCCTTGTTTTTTTCTCACTTTTATTTTTGACCCAATTGAAAAGCCGCCAAGATTAGAGATGCTTAAGAACAGCTTGGACGAAAGTCATCTGGCCATTTATCGCTTCATTGATCAGATTTGGAAAAAGTTGAAAAATAATTTTTTTCCCATTGATTTGATTGATTGATCCTATTTTATTTGCACTTTAACCTCTGGTTATTTCTGCACTTGACTGTTTTAGACCTGAATTAAAAAAAAAAGAAGAATGTATTACTTTACATAACAATTATGCTTTCTAATTAGAGCTGACTAAAACAACAACTTTTCATTATCTCACCAGCAGACTCAAGAATGTAAAATTTTTCATCATTTTAGTCAGTGATGGTGGATTTTATAGCTATGATTAAATATCCCCATTGTCCTTAAAAACAACAGCAGCATATTTAACATGTTCTGTATGCAAATGTTGTGTTTGGCTAATCATATTGCAGAAGGTCTTGGAGTCCCTCTGTGACGCGCGCTCTGTGAACACATCGCCTATAGATTGCTGCACGTCCTTCATCCACCTGTTCTGACCTTGTTTGTTTTCTGTGTCTCAGGAGAAAGATCCCAAGACGTCTTTGTTGTTTGACCACATAATGCAGCTAAACCGGTTGCTACTTTGGACCAAAAGGGCCAGCACAAGAATTCATCAATATCTCTCCATGTACAAGCCTGAATCCAAACAGTTTGGGCTAATTTTTTGGACCAAGTTTGACCATTTTATGAGATCATTGGGTAAAACAAAATGCTATAAAGTAGAAGAAGCAAAGCAGCACATGTAGGAACTTTTTGCAACTGATTAAAAACAGAAAGATTCGTAAGATCAAGTTGAGAAGATTATATCATTTAAGCTTCAGAGAATCGGGAATGATACAGCAAAGTGCACGTAAGTGGGTGAGTAGGTAGCTAAAGTTTATTTGTGTAGCTCTTTTCACAGAACGGATTCACAAGGTGCCTCACGTAAGATTAGATAAAAAGGAGAAAACACGAAAGGCAGCGATAACGGCAGAGACGAGGCTGCACTGCAAACAACCGCTTGAACTCCAGACCACTTCTCTCATCTTTGGTGCACATGAAGGAACAAAAATGACACAGTGCAACCTCGCACTTCACCATTGTCCCAACATTTCTGGAGTTAAAGCTGTAAACTGCGACATAAAGTCATAAAGATTAAAAAATTAGCTGTTGGAAGTGAGTCTCTCCAATACAGAGAATGCATCTCTTGAAGACTTTTGGCTGAAGTCCGGCGGTGCTTTTGGTTTAACTGCATAATTGTGGCTCATTTTGTTTGTTTACGTTATTGGCTCCAATTACCTCCCAGCTTATCTGCGACACGTTCATCTTTACGGCGGAATGCGGAAATGACAGTGAAATCTCATCTTTGCTTGTTCATCGTCAGCTTCAAACAAGATCTGATTTGTGGGCTTCAGACGGAGACACTGAGAGACAGGGAGAGAGAGAGAGAGAGAGAGAGCGAGGGAAGGGAAGGAAGGGGAAGAAGAGAAAGAAGAGGAAGAGGTTATTTGGCTGCCAGACAGAGCTTGTGTTTTTTAGATGTCTGACCTGCAGCTGATACTCCCTTGTGTCCAGTATCCGGGTACGACTGCGGTTGGCTTAGCGATCGCGCTCCTCGCTGAAAAACATTTGGGACTGACCCAGTTTTCGTTTGAATTTCAAGGGGTTCCCAAAGAAGATAACCTCTGGAGGATAATAGTGATGACTGCCACGTTTCAGTGCTGTTTGAAAAAGAAATGCTTCCCTTTTGGTCGCTGTGACGGGTGATGCATACTGACGAGTAGTAGTCGGGAAAAGCTCGGCAAACACACACAGAACACGTACTCATTAATTGGCATATTAAAGAGGTCAGTGTGCTTCAAACAAACTGCTAGTCTGAGCATCAAACAACATCCAAAACCCCTCCGAATTAGTGAGACGACAGCCTCGAAGAAGCACTCTGACTTCACCCAGTGACTTAAATAGCCAGTAGAGAAAAAAAAAACAAAAAACAAGAAACTAAACTTCTCTCCATTCCCACTTTTATGTTTTGAAGACAAACACGACACATTTTGTCTGTTCTTGTACGAGGGAACAAGTTTAACTTTCAGGAAAGGATCGCCCGAAAGTGAACATTGTGTCTCGTGACTTTTGATCGCCCTCTCACGCAGCAGGCTTCTCGCCGCACATCAAATTATAGCCTTTCAGAAAAAAAAACTGTAAACACTTTTTTCATGCCCGCTTCGATGTGGTTTGTAAAAAAAAAAAAAACCCAACAGTGAACAAGCTAGTTAGTTTTTGTCCCACCCCGTCTTTCAGTCTCCTCTGTGAATTGTCCCTCATTTAATGAACACAAGCCTATTTAGTATCTGAGTGATCCAAATGATTTGCGAGGAACACCAGTGGACGTGTCGGAGACTTTTTTTTATTAACAAGACGTCTGCCTGACTTTCCTTTTTATAGCCCTGCTTTAATGGTGCACTCGCCGCAGCCTGTGGTCTCAGTCATGCTGCTTCTTCTTTCCTTGCGCGGGGCTTTCATGCACCACTAAAACCAACAAACTACCATCGGCACATGTTCAAATAACCCATTAAAATGTGGGAGGTCCCGTTTATGCCCCCTTGTTAGCCCATTATGCGCTGTGGATAAATGGAGTCCGGGGCCACACTTGGATCACAGGGTAGCTGGCGTTGCAGGCTGTTTGATCCCGGAAGAAACGCAGGTGAGAACTCGGTACGTTTACGCACAATTTGGGGGAAAACAAAAGGTTTAGGTGGCTCAAATAAACTCGGACCTCAGAACGCACGTGAACGGCTGAGCTCGACTGAAATCGAGATCACGTGATTAAAAGTTGAGATCGAAACCGCTCGATCACGCGCGTGTGAAGCCGCGGCGGATCCCGCCGTGGCAAACGGCCCGGCTACGCAAACGGGGCGATGATGTCGGCCAAAAGCGACGTTCCTTCCGGGGAGACTTGGCAACACTGGTCCGGCGTGACGAGCTCTGAGCGTGCGTGCATGTCGATATCAGATTTTTTTTTTTTTTCTTCCACGACGCGCCGTGTCAAGAAATTCAGGAGCCAGACTCGATCCAAAACGAAAACACCTTCAGGCAGGAGCAAGAGCAAACAAAAATAATGACGCAACATGCGATCGCAGCCCAGTGTTCCACTGAACTCCCAATGTACCGTGTTGTTTGTCACACGTGTTCGCACACACACACACACACACACACACACACACACACACACACACACACACACACACACACACACACACACAC
>JASSRZ010000014.1:13761025-13779937 GCA_032164315.1 Malacoctenus gilli
CACACACACACACACACACACACACACACACACACACACACACACACACACACACACACACACACAAGCACGCACACGGCTCTCCAGAGACTGGCGAACAAGCCGAGACGTTACAGCAAATAAAGATGCATCGCACTCTGATAGTGGAGGCGTGAAAAACCTGAAACAACCCCCTCCACCCACACCCTGGCTCCCCCCCCCCTATTGCTTCATCCTCACAGCTGGTCTATGGGTTTTGTAGCATTTATTGGGCTTCACAGGAAACCTGCTGGGTCCTCCACAGTGCAGACATGCTCAGTGAGGCCGTGGGAGCATTAGGGACAGCCTCAGTTGTCTGTGGGAGAAGGGGGGGGGGCTGAGAGGCACACTGTGGGAGCCGAGGGGATTGTGACTATGATTCCCACATTCTGCTTGAAGCGCTAATACAATTTAGTATGCCTCATCTTATGCATTTCCTATGTATACGTCCCTGACTGTTTGCCTCCCAAATGAGCCCACTTTTAAGTGCTAATTAGCATAACTGGCTTCCCTAACTCTGCTAATTTAACTTCAGTGAGAGTTTTGAGAGAAGTGCAGGGAAATGATGTATTGGAGAGGAAGCGGAGAGCAGTGTTCTGCGGTGTCCGTTTCTGACCTTCAGCGTGGAGTGAAAGAGGAAAATATGAAAAAAACAAATATAAGACGTTGGAAGGACAATTCCATCTTGGCAGTTGTTTTCCTTCATTCAACCGCCAGTTTCTCTCCCCTCTCTCTCTCTCTCTCTCTCTCTTTGCAACAATGTTCCCATGCGGTGATATCGCAGGGGCTGAGTTACTCATAAACTGCGTGAGAACATCTATTATTGATGCTCTGTCTGTGGCTGTGGTCCTGTTGCCGAGGTCCTTGGGGGGAGAAAGCACATCCACTCTCAGGAAAGGCAGTGAGCCTTTGCTCCTCCTCGCCAGCTACGTCCAGCGTCTCACACACTGCTGAGGTTCCTCTGCTCTTGTTGCACCAATGGCGTCCCTGAATTATTGAGGATATTGTGGCGAAGCTTTACCCTCCCGTTGCCGTCCGCTTTGTTTGCAGGCTCTGGGAAAATTGATGGTTCTTGTCATAATAAATTCATCCTTTTTGATAATGTTTTTTAATTCCTCAATTCCTAATGGAAGATATTTGGTTTCATGGATAGGATTTGTTTTTGCCCTCTCAAAAACTCATCTTTCCTAATGTTTGTGTTTATTGTTCGGTTTTAATATATTTGCTATGTTTTTGTTACAATGCTTCTGTCTCATGTTTTTCTGTACCTCAACTGAACTTGATTGATCAAGTTTAGTTTAATTTAGTTAAACTTATTGTTCATTTTATAACTGAATATGTATGATTTTCCTTTTTTACTTTGTTTGGGTAAATATTAATAAGAAATATTTTAAAAATCATTTCTAGACTTTTAACGTCAGTTGATATGATGATAAAAAGTACCTCCAATAGAAATAAAAAAACATAAACAAGATCAGACTTCACTAAACAGTTGGAGGAAAATTCACTTTAATCCTATCGGCATTATAAACAAAACGGTTCAATCATGTTTGAGTGAGCGTCCACAAACTTTAATGTCCGTATTGGCTCACAAAGGGTTAATTACAAAGTGTGGAAACAAGTAACTGATAAAAAAAACAACATTAATAATGGAGGATGGAAATGATCTGAAGTTTCCATCACAAGGTTTTGATGTTTGTAGTAAGTTTCTTGATTTAGTCAACATCTAATCTCTGTGCATTGATTCTCTTGCTCACAGGAAGCGGCCCAGACCGACTGGATCACCGGGGGAAAGCAGCCCCACCGCGGCGATATGGGACCACCGTACCTCTGTGGCTGAAGGGCAAAGAACGCAGACCCCTCAGCCGACTCGTAGCCGGGGTAAATACTCACGCTGATTGGTAGTAAGCTGGCTGAGACGGCTGCTGAATCCAGGCCAGCGGGTTTGGCCAAGTGTGGATGTTTGGCTTTTTGTTTGACATAACCACAGTATATGATTTCCTCCTCTGCTGCCTGCTTGCTTGATTCCCTCCAGCAGAAAGCCTGTCTGTTGCTCTGTTTTCCCCCCGTGTTACGTACTGATTCCTCCGCTCCCTCCCTGCTATTTTCAATATGTCCTCTTTTGTTCCGTGGATATGATCTTGGCCTGCAGGCGTTGCATGGAGTGAAAATTTCCCCCCTGAATCTCAACCCCTTTGACAGCTTTACAAGTCAGCAGAATGCAAAGCGGAGAAAGTTTGACCACTTTGTAGCATCTTGCAGACGGAGTCATTTGCTTTCTGCATCATACGATGGGATAGTAACTTTAAAATATGCGCACATACGCTCAAATCCTTGGATCCTTCAGGTTCGGGCTCTCAGGCGGTGAGCGAGAGAGAGCAAGAGAGCGAGAGAGAGAGAGAGAGAGAGAGAGAGAGAGCGAGAGAGAGAGAGAGAACGAGAGAGAGAAAGAGAGAGAGAGAGAGAGAGAGAGAGAGAGAGAGAGAGAGAGGCAGCCTGTCTCACGTACCACAGCTGGAAAAGGAAATGTTTGAAATTCGGCATCCCCCACCACAACGCGGGGAAACTTTTCCAGGAGGCGAGGGGGAAACGCGTAGGTGTCGAGAGCTCCCCGAGCAATCAAACATTTTTCCTGGTCCAGGGAAGTCGCCATCTGAGCGAGCTGGGTTCCTTCCAGCCTTATGCTCCCCTCTCAGAGTCAGTCAGCAGGAGCCGGCTATGATGTTAATTACATGAACATTACAAACATGTCACACAGGCATGTGGGAAATGAAACTTTAAGCTTTATAGACTTAATTATGCACTCGATTTCCACCACATGAGAGCTGCTTCCTCTTCAGCTACTGCCGGCGCGACGCGTTCCCGTTGAGCGGTAACAACGTTTTTTTTTTGTTTTTTTTACTGTAGGCTATCTACAAATTGACCCTCTCCAAATTAATGTGACCACGAGGGCAGCTGTTGATTGCCTTATCAGAAACCGCAGTACGCCTCAAACCTCCCTGGATAACAGATTTATTTAGCTTTCTCTAGTGCTGATAGAAGGTTATCGAGGAGTGGTAAAGAATTGCACAGTCATTACTTACAATCCTCGCAGAATGGATAGACATGACGCGCGCACGTGCGCACACACACACACACACACACGGAAGCACAAACACAGACACACGCGGAAGCACAAACACAGACACAGTCACTTTTCAGACGGGGCTGCAGACAAAGTGTTGGCCCGGAGGCATCGGTCAGAAGTCCCCCCCAAAATGTCACTGCGGAGGAGCACACAGTGCATCCCAAATATCAAGCCACGATAGGTAATCTGTGTCCGTTCCTCTCCGCGCACATGCCTGTCGGATCATGTGTCTCTGCAGGCTGAGATACACGAGTCCTCCCCTTAAATTTCCCATCTTTCTCAGATAAGACGACACCGTGGGTAGCGCGCGCTGACTTACTTTGCCTCTGTCCCTCTGAATGAACGCCGCTTCACTCTGATAACGACTATTTCCCCAAAAGCATGAAGTCATCTCAGAGCCATTTGTTTGGAAATTGCCGTTTTGAGATTTATTGGAGGTTGAAATCTCAAAATGGCATTTGACATTGCAAAGATAAAGTCCTGCACTGACATTGTGTCCCTGCCAGAATAAGCGGCGTCGAGACGCTTTGAATATTTTCCCTGCATCAAAATAGTCAAACTTTTCACATCCAACCTGGGTTCTTCCTTCTCGCACATCGTTCACTTCTGGCATTTTTACAGCTATAATCATCTCCTATAGCAATTGTTTTTTTTGTGGTTTTTTTTACCAGAAAGGGCCAATATGAAGTGTAAGTCTCGCTGATGCGATTGTAAGATGGTAACTGTGGCAACTGTGATCTAATGCTACAAGAATTAATAAGGTGCAGCCACATTTTCTGGAATATAAGCGGCGTGTGCGCTCCCAGTGCCGACTAGCAATCACACATCATTTTAATAAAGGAGTGGCTCGGCGGCTCTTTCCATCGTGTCATTGCACACATTGAAAGTAGTTTTCCACAGAACAGCAGGACGCTGTAAATGCGGTCACCTCGCAGGGTTGTGGCAGGTGTGCAGCCTGCTGTCTCACACTCTTGAGCTAATAGCTTTCCCTGGCAGGTCCCGCTTCCTCAGGTACGGCCTCGCAAAAAAACACCCCCAAAGAAAAAACAAGTTGATATCAAAACATGCCAGACGTGATTTTTCAAGGGGTTTTGCGAACACTTCCTTTAATCACATTTTTGTTGCATTTCCTGTACATCCTCTCCATTAGCGACCCCATTGTACAGCCTCTGTGACGCAGCATAAAACACTTTTGCATTCACTTGTGCATGGAAATTTTTGAGTGTCTGCTGCACAAAAGTCACAAGTTGAATTCATTGTGGATTTAAAACGTTTGACTCCAAAAGAAGCCTTTCCACTTTGTCGGAGGCTGCGCCGGCGAGTGTGTCCACGTCTTTGTCGTGCACAGACTTGGGAAGTGTAGGATGTGGAAACTTTTCTTCCTGTTCCTCCAACACCATTGTGTCTTGCCACATCCTGCCCTGTTTGCAGTTTCAAAGTAAGGTGAAGCCTCGCACAGACGCCAATCCTACAGGCAGGAAGGGTGAGATCCAGGCACCACCTCCGCACACCCCCCCCGCCCCCCCCCACTGACATGTTTTCCCGTTGGTTTTTCAGAGTTTTCCTGCGGCTCTCCAGCTGCTGGTGACGGCCGAAGGTGAACAGCTGACCCTGCTGCTGGAGAAAAACGAGTAAGTTGCCCATTTCTGTGACTGTAATGTCCTTTTAACTACTTGATATCAACAAAGACACAGAGGAGTTAAGGTAATAAACTCCAAATCCATTATGGTAATGACACACGCACACACACACAGGCAGGGGGAAAAACCGATTTGTGACTGCGGCTGGCTGGAGTTGCATATGCACGAGAAGGAGAAGTTGTGTGAGTCTGGGCCGTGATATAGTGAATTCAAGGAAGGAGAAAATAATATGTCCCCTTGTGATTGGACTCTTTTATGGTTCAGTCTCTCTGAAGGGCCGAGAGATGAAAGCTGATAAGAAATAAGGCGGCCGAGAGCTCCGAGGACATGCTTGTCCTCCCCTTCCTTTCTTCCCCTTTCCGTCTCATCACCGCTCTCCTTCCATACGGCAGAAAAAAATAATACGGTCAACTCTGCAAAGAGGCGTGGGGATCACATGGAGTTCATAAATATGCAGATGCACTCATACCCCCCCCCCCCCGACACAAGCTGTGCCATTTCGGAGGGGGAATATCTGTAGGGAAAGGGGGATAGCTGTGAAGTCAGGGGACAAGCAGGGTCACATGTCCCCTGGAAAAAAATTTACTATCCCACAAAAAAAGATGGCCCCACTGATTGCTTTCTTGTTTCCACCACTATTTCTCATTCAGAGGGAGTGGAGACATAATATTTTATCCGGCTGCTTTGGGACACAGATATTGACATTGAATTGATGGGCCTCACCTGCTACTGGTCAGCCGTTCCTCCTCCTCCTCCTCCTCCTCCATCAGTCATAACTCCTGAACAAACTCACATCAGACTACTGAGATCCAAAGAGCACGACGGCGCCGCTGTTGGAAAATGAAAAACAGACACAGCAGAAATCCCGGGTTTCCCCCGGTGCGCCGCACGCTTGGCAGGCCGCCGGCTTCGACTGATCCCCCACCAGGCCCAGGCACTGGCCGCTGCTTCTTTTTTTTTTTTTTTTTTCAAATCAGCATTAAAGTGGGCACTGCATGCGCACTCTGATAGTTGGGATAAACGTCGGCGCCGCGGAAACTTTTCAGCGCCACCAATGCGGTGCCATCTGTCGATGGCGGAGGCGTCGAGTGCTCCGTGTTTGCGCCCTTGTTTCCACTCCTGATATCAACAGGAGCTCGTTGATAGATTGCGGCATCTGACAGACTAATTAAAAAAGAGGTGAGGCGTGCGATCTAATGGCATTCAGCGAAATGTAAATCCAACCAGCATTTTCCTTTTTAATGGAGGAGCATCTTGAACTCCAGCTGAGTCAAAAGAAGTGGGGGGAGAAAAAAAAAAAGTCTGCGGAGGGTTTCTGCCGTGTTTTGATGTCATTTATCATAGCGTGAGCAGCACGTTAAGCAGAGCCGAGCCGCAGCAGGAGGTTTTCAAGGAGTGTAGGTCACCAACACTTTGTAAGAGCGCCGAGCCCGATTCACAGTGACTGCAAAAAACACGCTTCTGCTTCCCTGAAGTTCCCTCAAGCTATGAATGGAGCAACATCGCAACAGCTGCAATAAGTCAGAGAAACAGCTCTCCATTGACTTTCAAGACAATCCTAATATTAATGTTGATAATTTCAAAGAAACCCATTTTTAAATATCAGGCTCATAAGCTGATAACTTTTCCCCTCATGAAACCAAAAAATAAACATCCTGTGCCTGATCCCGGCTGACCCGTCCAGTCCCTGTTCTTCAGATGACCTCCGCTGACCTCGACATCAGCTGCGAGTCATCTGTCACCGGTCGTCACCAGCCCGGGAGCGCACTGCCGTTCCCATGCGGGCTGTTTGCTGTCAGGCCAGATGTGTCCTCTGATATCGCTTCACCAGCTCGGGCCAGCTCGGAACAGGTGGTCTCTGACCTCTGCGTGTCTGTTGTGTCCGAGTCGCATCCGCTCGGTCTGGGGCAGAGGGAGAGACGAGGGCACGCGGAAGAAAGTGCCTCGAGGTTTTACTGAAGCGCTCACGAGCGCTGCTCTGCGTCTGGCAGATTTAGGTCTCCGAGTGTTTGTTCACAAAGCATCCGACGATTGCAGCAGTACAGAGGTGTGGTGGAAAAACGCTCTTTTTTTACCCAGAGCTGCCCCTCTGATCACACTTTCCTTTACTGGAGTCTTTCCTTACAGCTACATCTCTCTTTTTTATGCCACTCCGCAGTTTATATTGAACGCCTCAGGCTTTCATGTAAGAGAAACTTACATGAAGGAGAGACTTGATTGAAGGGATGAAACACTTGATTTTTCTTTTGGTTTATTTGAAACTTGATGTTTGTTGCTTTGGTATTTAGCTTGGTTCATGTCTCTGTCAGCTTCCCTTTGGCAACAGCAGTCAATGGCTCTCCTAAACGGCGTTTTGAAGGACCGTTGATTGTTTTGTCATTTGATTATCAGCCAGTTTGTCAATTTTGAGTGAAAGTACCCCAGATTAATGAACTGCCACTACATTTATTTGATCAAACTTGGTTTGATTAAGGTCCTGGTGTTTAAAAAATTACCTACTGTACCTCAGAGTGGTTTTGTCATTTCCTTTGTGAATCCAAGGAAAGCTGAAGCAACACACAGTGAATTTTGGTTTTATTGTTATGAGAGGTATCGCTGCGTTCCAAACGGTGTGGGTTTAAAATGTGCAGATGATTCAGAAAATAGAACCGAACGGGCGCCGGTGCAAAAGGACAGAAACGAGCGCGGGGAACCGTGGAGCTCCGGGAAGTTGTGCACCTGTGTGCTGAGTTATGGCAGGTTCTCAGTGAAGGCTCATCCTTTTTCTTGTCCAAAGCTGCTGAGCCCATGCAGTTTGCTCATTTGGCACCACTGCAGAGCACACCTGTTCCAAGGCCGCCGCGAGTTGATCCCGCTCCGCACCAATATAAACACACTACCGGATCCAATTAATAAACAGTTTGTTAGCCCCTTGGCGCTGTCCCAGGAACTCTTGGCTCCTCTGCGAGACAAGTACTGATCTCCCAAAGGAACAGAAGTCAGTGGGGGTTTACTGTGTGAACGTGTGGAAGTGCGTGCGTGTGTGATTTATCGGGGGAAAAAGACTCAAACTTAAAGTCAGGGTGTCTTTTTTTTTTCCCAACAAACCTTGTAAATTTTATGTTTATTGCATGAGTGTCAACTTAATTAAAGTTCCCTCAGCGATAGGGGCCATGTCTCCTGTGTCCTTGCCAGGCGCCGGGATTAAACTGTTTGAGAGAAAAACAGAGTACGGTTGAGCAAGCGGCTCGTGTGTTTCAGAGTTTCCGTCACAGGTATTAGCGGACAGGCTCCCGTCGCTTTTGTCAAACGAGCCTCTGAACAACTCTCGGTTCAAAATATTTCTGTTTGTGGATGCCGGTGCCAAAAACCCCCCCCAAAAAACGTGGGTTCAAAGTAAATATTTGTGTTTTTCCACTCTGTTAGTTTGGAGTTTGGCTTTTGTCGGGTCTTTACCTCAGCGACTCTCTCGAAAGTGACTTAAATCGGCCCCTTTTCTTCACTGTTCCCCGTGTGCCAGCGCTTTCACGCTCAGTAGCTTAACACAGTTTAAAGGGTGTTTGCCCATTTTCATAAGAGCAATGCGAACGAGTGTGTCATACACAATATATACGGCCTGACGTGTTGCATAGTCTAAACAGAGCCGGACAGACGTGCGAACTTGTGCCAGCAGTGGCGGCTTTGAAGTATAGCATTGATCAATGGCACAGTTGGCCAGCTTCAAATGATTAATGGTGGTCGTATGGGACATTCCGCATTAGTCTTGATTAAAGACTTCAATAGCACTGTCTGGGGGACCAAGATCCGCGTGTGTGCGCGCGTGTCTGAGTGTGTGTGTGTGTGGGGGGGAGAAAAAGGAGGAGAAGGAAGTGGCAAAGATTTACAGCTGGGTCCAGTTAGTGATGTATTGTAGAGCTGGAGTATTTATTTATGGTTCGTATTGCCCCGTATTGGGAAATCCTTAAGCTGATATAATACCCCTCTCCTTTCCACACACACACACACACACACACACACACACACACACACACACACACACACACACACACACACACACAGAGCTATTAGCTTTAGCAAATAGAAAAGTTCGTAGCAGTCCTAAGCAGGAGAGATAGATTCTGTTTCATCAGAGTTAAGTATTGTGGATATTTTAGCATCTTTCTTGAAACCAATTCTAATTTTAATTCAAGCACCAAGTAAACAATCAAAGTGAAAAAACAGAACTGCGACGCTCTTGTGATCTTTTGTGCTCGTAATTATATGCTTCTTCACAGCCTCCACTTTCCTTGTTTTGAAAAGTGCATTAATATTGTTGGGTGTCTTTCACCGAGGGCGTAGACTCTCTCCACTGCTTTTGTGATTCACTCAGATATATTCACGCAGCATGCTTTTATTTTTTTATTTTTTGGTTGTTGTTTTTTTCATGGAAACTTCCCCGTTCAGCTTCTCTCCTTGAAAGGCTTTAGCTTGGATGTGTTGGTGCTCTTAACTGCATCTGCACAAGACCATGCGTTTCCCAGTGAGAACATTTCCTTTCATTCTTCTGTGGCAGGAAAGAAAGGAGGAAAGAGCTCTTTTGAAACACATGGCCACATCTAAACAACGTCATTATGTTTTTTTGGACAAAAAAAAAAAAAGTCCCCATAGCAACATCCTCAGCATGTATTTCATGAGAAAGAAGACGCTGCCCCCATTTCAATACCTTGTCCATATGCATGTTGACGTGTTGCACCAGAGAAGACGCTGTGCTCATAATTTGTTAGCCAGTCCAGTGAGGAGAGACTTTGGCCAGACAAAGAGAGGTATCGTGTTTCCATTGCGATGTAATTGAATCCTTCAAAAGTGTGAGATGGGTTGAACTGTGTGTGGCTCCGTCTGTTTATGTGAAAGGAACATTGGCTTGTTTGGCTGTCAGCTGCGGAGTATGTGTAACTAGTCAGCAATAATGCATTCCCATGCAGTCTAAATAAACATGCGCTGACCTTGTGACTTCAACGGGGTCAGAAACGTGATGAATGCAGGATGTGGAGCAGCAGCAGCCAACTTTGCATGCAACTCTTTGACGGTGTTCTGCTGCTTGTTGCACCAACTCCTCCATCACCTCCCCCCAACTTCCTCTGTTCCTGCGTATCTGTGATCGGGCTGTTGTGGTACTTTCTTCCTGTCACATCCCACCGGTTCCCTGTCTATATTCAGTCCTCTTCGGCTGCTATCTCCTCCTATACCCTCCTCCCACGCGCTCATCCACCGTCACGCTCGTGTTTTCGCCAAGCAGCTTCTCTGTCACCACGCCACCCCGAGACCCCCGTCAGAGCTACCAGCAGGGAGCGTTGGACCTCGGGCTGCTGTTTGGTGCCAGCGCATGTGTACTTGGACTTCGGTGCCAAGACTCTGCGTGACTTTCCTTCAAGTGCCAAGACATTTTGTTGTGCCTCTCGCAAACAGTTCACGCTTTATTAGGTAAAACACCAGTCCACCTACATGGGGGGGGGGGTGCTTTCACATTTTACATGTACTCGGCTCCAATGTGAGGTTGTTATTGCCTGATCTTCCGAGATGATACCTCACACCTGCAGAAACAAATGAACTGAAGATTTCTGCAATAAATGTGACTTACGACATCGATATCATTGTTTATGCTAGTTCTAAATCTGATTTTGATCCATATTCATGTTGCACAGGAGGCGTTATGATGAGATATTAAAAGGAAGCACCCTGCTACCTGGGAAAAAAATAAGACAGTATGAAACATGGCTTTCTTTCCTATGAAGAATAGCTGGCACAGCAGCCCCTCCAGCAGACATCCCACCGTACCAACAAAACTGTAATATGCACAGTGTACGCGTGTGCAGATATTAGTCTGCTTTGCCCTGCGGTGAGGACTGTAGGGAGCACATATTCCTGATTGCTTTGGGTGAGAAGCAGCAGGGTTTTTTTCAGTCTGGCGTGAATGCCTCCATCCTTGCCTGCTCTTCCAGCGTTTAGGATTTTTTTTTTTTTTTGCTGCTTTCCTGCACTGGCTGAGAAACCCAGGTGAAGCCCAGTTCTCCGGGTTTGGTCAGCAATGCAGCAAAGTCATTGTAACCTCCACTGGGATGCTGGTGCACCGTGGACGGGCAATCTTCCAGAGTACACACAGACTGCGAACCACATGCGTAGCCACTGGGTTTTCAAGCGCATTTCCCCGACTCAAACTTGCGCAAATATTTACAAACATGTGCAAATGAAAGACCTGGCAACCCTGGCGCTCCACCATGTTGAAAACAATGAAAATCCAGCAGACCTGTTTCAATTTGAAGGGAAAATTCCTGAATTTTTGAAACCAACTTCCCGAGCAGACCCGTTTGTTGCTACTTCTACGCTGTATCTTTTAACAAAGGTGTGCTGGAAGGTTTATTGAACCACTTGACAGTGCCAGATGGCCAGCTCTCCTCTCTTCTTTTGTACGGGTTAACCGCAGTAACTGTAGGTCATTTACCTGCTGCAGGGTTTGGGGTTTTTTTTTTTCTCAGTCATGCCTTTGAGATTTGCACCTGGTCTCCTTTCACACGTCGGGTATGTGTGCGTAGACACGCATCCCAAAACACACATCTTGTCTGTTTGAGTATCGACCCTTTCGTGAATTCCACCTCGGTTTTTTTTTTCCCCCCCTGATGACATTGTAGTTTTTGTTGAGCTCGGAGCACATAGTAATCGCATTTTGCCTCCTGCCATCTTTAATTAGTTGGCTGAAGAGGTTGTGGATAATGCAGAGCGCCCTTGGGGAAAGTTGCCCAGTCTTGAAGGACACATAAAGAGAGAGAGAGAGAGAGACAGAGAGAGAGACAGAGAGAGAGAGAGAGAGAGAGAGAGAGAGAGAGGAAGGAAGAGAGGGAAAAAGAACAATCCCAGGTGTTGCTTGAAGAAGAGATTAGAGTGGTAGTTTTTTTTTGTGACCTGTGGGATAAGAGCCAACTTTGCTCAGAGTCTCTCGCATAGTCATCAGGGGTTTCATTTCCCCCTGTAAGTCCCTCCTTATCCTGGGTTCACTTATTCTCTTTGCTCTGCTCGTTCCCGAAGAGTGCGATCGATCCCCAGGAATCTGAAGAGGAGATCGGCTTTTCTTTTCTTCTTGGTTTTTTTTTTTTTTTGAACAAGTTAAGGACAGGGGTGTCGAACTTCTGTCAGTTTAGGAGGGTCACATCCGATCTCAAGTGGGTTGGACCTGTAAAATCAAAAGTTGAAACACTGACCAATCCGTCTGCTGTTCAGTTCTGGGTCTTCGTGCTAAAATCAGACGGCTTTTTTATCTTTGAAACCTCAGACAGGTCGTGCTGGAGACCCTTTTGGAGCCCCTCATCCAGGATGAGCAACATGCATGTGACTTTTTGTACATGCATGTGATTTAGGAGCTTCACATCACCTGGTAACGAGAAATACACTGTTAAAACTACCTCAGAACTTTTAAGAGATGATGTGCCAAAAGGACGTGCATATCAGTCATTGCTAAAGTACTTTATTGCAATAAATGTACTAATGCAGCCTGTCAGCTCAGGACGTCGTCTGTTTGTTTCTCTGCCAAAGACCTATTTTTAGGGGCCTGCAGCAGGAGAAAGGATTTTGAGGGTGTTGTCACAGCACTTTGCCGATACGGTCGGATTGTGTTTTGTGTGTCCCCCCCCCCCCCCTCCTCTGTATTTGTTCACATCTCACTCGCAGGAGCGAAATGAGTGGAACCTTCCCTGACAGGTTTCCACCTCATAATGTACATAGAGTGTGTCACCTGTCAAAGGAAGCCAGCAGAGCGAACACTCATTGACCCTGTGAGAATAAACGGTTTGCTGTTTCGTTTTTTGAGCACTTTGCAATGAGGAGTTTCCAAAATGAGAGTGCAGAGGTGACGCATTTAGAGAGAGAAAGGCTGCAACTATTTTTTTTTTTTTCCTTTTTAAATTTTTAGTTAGACTGTGATATGCTCAGTGTGACGCCACTGAAATGAACCATCGCTTTGGTGTAGGTGAGGAGGACATCCATTATCAGCACTGGAGTTTTTGATACACTGGAGTGGAACCACAGATGTTGATGATGCATCGTATCCGTATTTACCCCGAGTGTCATTCATCTGCATCGGCAGGAAATACGTACTTGAGTGTGCGGTACAGCAGTGATTTCATTACCTTTCCTTACGCAGATGGATTTATCAGGATAATAAAAAGCACATGTGATCCGTACATTATAACGTACTTTCATCCGTCAGTGACAGGATGCTGCCATTAGTTCGCAGCGTGCGATCAAATTACCCTTCCTCGGCCAGGGAAGCAGCCAGCGGTGGAGTGTGTCATAATCACGACCTCCAAAAACCATTAGCCGTTAAAGCTAAAATGAGGATCCTCTTCGCAAGTAGAAATTGCTTTGTTTGTGTGATTCATTTCCTTGTCTGTATCTCAGCTCTGCACCGAGAACGGGTCAATTGTGGTCGGGCTCGTGAGAAATAAGAACTCCACCCGACAGCATAGCTCAGCAGATGTTTGACGCTGTCCGGTGTGGCTGGAGCTGGCCGCAGCTGTCGCCATGCCAACAGCCCGCACAGGTGATATAAAGTATAGATTGGAGAGCAACCTGCTCAGTGGTATCGGAGATCCATTCAGAAGATAGTTTGCTTTCCTAGAAATGCCTGCTTGTTTGAGACATAACAAGAACGTGTCACCCTGTACATACTGTATGAACACGCGTCTCATTGCAAGTCACAGACTGCAATTTACAGCACAAAAGCTTTATAAGTGAACACAAGGACGGCATTCATCTGCTCACAAAAGGCCTCGGACACACACACACGCACACACACACACACACACACACACTCACACACACACACGCAGCCTTCCATCTTTCGGAGCATATGTAATATTGGATTTCTATCCATGAAAGGGATCCAAACCTGAACATGAAGCAAAGATGTCCTTAAAATTCATATGTTTGCTTACAAATACGCAGGTTAAGTATTTTCTTTCAAGTTCAGCACTTAAAGGAGAGTGAAAGAATTCAACAAATTTCAAAATCTTTGGGAGGAGAATACTTGTCCTTGTGGAGAATCGCTTTGGATTTCTCTTTTGTCGAACACCTTGCCCTCCTACACTTGCAGATCTTGAAGCATTCCCGGCTTTCAGCAATTTACTTTGTCGGTTTGAGGTCCCGACCAATAGAGAGGTCGGCCGAACCTACAAAAAAGATAAGACCAAAGTTGTAAACAGAGTTAATTCTTAAAAGGTTATTGCTCCCCAGTGTCATGACGAGACACTGCGGGGTTTGACCTCCCGAAGATCCGCGGCATTCTTCCCAATCTTTTTACAGACCCTATTGAGAAGCCTCTGGCTTTATGACTTCTATATCCTGCGGTCCGGCGGCTTAATAAACCTATGGTCCACTAAATGTATTTCAGGCAGCGACGGGCTCCAGGCTGCTCACCGCTCCCCACAGGTATCAGCGAACAGCTTGTACCCGGAATCAGAGCTCTGATTAACTTAAAAGCACTTTGTTGTTTTACCACCCGCAGGCCTTCCAATAATTGACATCTCCCGCTCAATATCCAGCAACCATGATGACTCATGTTACACCGCATCAGCATCAGTGACAGATTGCTCACCCTGATCCTTATGCTAAACTGATACATCAGTGCCAAGTGAAAGTTTCCATCCCCAGCATGTTTGCAGGGTAATGGACTGGAGAATGACAGATTGTATGCTATTATCTTATTGGAGAATCAGTGCAGCGTGCATGACAGTGTAAAGAGTGGGTTTAATGACGTGAGACGTTTTTTAAGAGGAGGGGGAGGACGCTCCGTGCGGCCTGGGACCGCAGAGACGGCTGTCTGGGACGAGCGCAGGCACCGGCGCTTGGATGCGCCGTAATGATGCAGTTGTCTCCTGCGCCGCGCGGCTTTTGGCTTGAAGTACTTTGTCAAGTCGGAGGATTTCAGAGAGGAAGCAGAAGAGTTTGAAAGGCGATGCCTGGACGTGGTGGCGGCGGTAGAGGGGGAGCTGATTCTCTCTGATAAGACAAAATAAAAGAGAAGTAGAATGAAAGACATCTTTAATGTCTTCTTTTTTTTTTGCATCGCACCTAATTGCACATTTCCCCTGAAGACAAAATAAAGTATGGCTGAACAATGAAGCTGCCCAGGGGAGCCACCATAGATTAATTGGACAGATAGGAACCCTCTGACATTAACATTTATGCATTTGTTTACTCTTTTCCAATGAATAATAATAGGCCACCTCCCTTGAAGATCCCAAGTCTCTCATTAGTTACGGTGTGTAGCTTGTTATAGATGGGAATATCGAAGCAGCCAAAGCAAAAAAAAAAAAAAAAAAAGCACATTATCTCAGTTTTGGGCAGGCATACAAAAATATTCGAGAATATATCGAGATCGTCGAAAAAACATTCTTTTTGAAGCAATCTTAATAAAGATCTGATGCTCCTGCACACACTTCTTTCTATGAGTTTCAGCCACAGAATGCAAATGAGAGGAAACTACGCGTGGTTTTGTTGTTTCGTCGTGGCGAACAGTGCAAAAGGTACAAATTACTCTCTGACATTTTCGCGGCTTTGTTTGGAGATTGGAGCTAAATGGGGAGATAAGTGATATTTGGTGAGATGATTCCCAGACATGGCAGACCTTTACTGTCCTTCATGCCTCTTCTCTCCACAGCCTCTCATTTCCTGTGTGCCTGTCCAGTAAAAAAACACACACATAGAATATGCAAACCTGAGATGTTTCAAGGGTTGATTGGATTATTTCGGTTGCTTTCCATACCATTTTCAAGTAAACCAATGGAAAACATCGGAGCGATGAAGGGTTCCTCTTGTTTTCGACTGATTTTCCGAGGATGATGTTGAGATGGTCACGTGAGATGTAAAGGAGCCAGTATACTCCAGGTCTGACCTTTTATTGGCTGCGTTAACGAGCTGAACGCTTTCATTATTCATGATGGGGGGCGATTACAATGGGCTATTTATGAGATCAGGAGGTTGTAAGCTGCGTATCAGGATGTTATGGAAGTCTATGCAGCCTTGGCTTCCTGTTGTGACTGACCAGGGAGCCTCACATATTTATTGGAAACATGTCTTTTCATACTACATGAGCAAAACACAAACCTGTGTTCAAGGCTCCTTTTTTGTTTCCCTCCATCATCATCCGCAGTCACATTAAGAAGCAACAATAATCCCACCCACACTTAGATGCTCTTGCATTTCTCAAGCAAATGACCATGTTTGGCTACTTCCGCATTTCTTCCGGTCCCTTTGGTAAAGTAAAGAATTTACAGAGAGCTGTATTTTTTTCCTTGAACTTTGAAAAAAGAAATCTTAGTGTGCATTAAGACTTTAACTACTTATCTAGATGTCTTGTTTAATGGTATAGGGTGTTGGTCATCGCTGGTTTCTACATACTGTGATCCTTTTGTAAAATCCTTGAGAACAAGCTATCCAATGAGGATTAAGTTTAAACTCTGCCGCAAGGCAACTCCTGCTTTTAAGTCAACATATTTAGACTTTAAAATGTACAATTTACAGTAGCTTGAAGTGACGTTTTGGAAAATTGGGCATGAGCAACAAAATCTCTTTCTTGAAGGCTGAAAAGTATCCAGCAAGGACACGGTTAACAGAGGAACCTTCGTGATGTTGTTTGCCTGAGCTCCAGCGATGATCAGGCCACTGTTGACATCATCCATGCAGTCGAGAGAATACGTTACTGAAAGCCCACAGGAAAGAAAGGAGTTTATAGTTCAATGCCTGTCAGTGATTGTGTCGCTACCCTCGAGCATTTGGAGAGCGATCGCTGTCGTCATGTGTTGCTAAGAAGTACAAATAAGAAGGCAACGTCGCCTTCACTCGGACCACCTTTCACAATAACGGCAGTGGGATTTATAGCCGTGCAAGCGCAAAGCATTAATTACCACAAACAGCCTCAGCAGTCGCAATATGCGCGGGGAAAGCGAATGCCAGAGGCTGATTTTGCAACATGACGGACAGGTTGAGTCTGCCTTCTAACGGATGACTTTACCCCGAGAAGCGACAGGCGATTGGCCTCAATTCGTGCACCAGACTCCCGCTTACAGTACGAGAAATGAGAGCATTTTTCCCTCCCACTCATTTGACTAACTATTCCCTTTAAAGGCAGCAGAGGGAATATGACATCATGCTCTTTGTACAGTTACGAGAAAAAAATATGTGTATTGTGGGAATCGTTTGATGGTGTTAAATATTCCGGACGTGTGGGCCAGCAGCTATGAAACGCTTCATTCTTTTACAGCTGGGCCGGGCCGCTTCCTCGGCCTTCGCCGGCGCTACATTTTGCAGTCGAGGAAAAATAACAACAGCGATATGGCGTGTGTACAAATTGTAATGATTCAGGCCTAAAGTGAAGTGTGCTTTCATTAGTGTGAGACAAAAAAAAGAAGGTTTGGAGGCTTTGCTTTTGCAGCAGCTTTAATCCTTGTTTTGTACCTGCAGCCTTCAGTATTCTTTTTTTTTAAGACGCTAGTATAAAAAGCAGAGCCTGCAAGGAGCAATGGGTGGTGGCAAGAGGAAATAGCAAAAAGCATAAAAGTTAACATCACCGTCTCCGTGTAGTGAAAAAATAAAATCAAATAAAGGGCTCTCGGATTATAAGAGCGTATCTCCTGGCGAAGGAATATTCGGAGGAAGAAGACCGACTCCGGCGATATTTGGCCACTCGAGACACTCACGCCGTCGAGTCACACTGTCACCTACCTCTCAGAAGCTGTGAAGTGATCAGGAGAGTGCTCCAGTCCAGCATAGACACCCGCAGAACACCGGTGTTATCAGAGTGTGTGCGTGTAGAGGGATCCTATCTATTTCCTATCGCACGCTGACCACCGGCTGCCTCCTATTTCCCAAAGGAGGGGAAGTCGTATGGCCTCGCTGTCATCATTTTCCTCCTATTACTTTCTGTCAACCCCATTTATTGTCTTGTTTGGTGCCTGCATTCTTCATTTTCGCTCTCTGTAACAAGTCAAGCCAGCATGAACATGATCACATGGCTCATGGTGGCCTGCAGAGAAAAACGTCTTTGATATATATCATGAGATATTCATGTTCTGCCCATGAGTTTGCTATTTTTAACAGAAGCATGTGTGTGAGAGAGAGAGAGAGGGAGAAAGAGAGAGAGAGAGACAGACAGAGAGAGAGACAGACAGAGAGAGAGAGAGAGAGAGTGGGGGAGGGTGGGGGGGCACAGCCTTTCCCGACTGTATCACTGTACCGTGATTCATCGTTCACCTCTGCTTGGTTTCTCCCTCTGCGGTTTGTTTTACTCATGTGATGACTTTACTCGCCTTGGGCGCCACATCACACACGGAGCCACGACGCCTGCGGTGAGGGACACCGGCGGAGGATGCCGTTTGAGCGAGCGCGTACCCTCTTGGCGATCGAACGCCACAAAGGGGGATTTTTATTTGGATACGAACAATAAAAGCGAGCGCAGTGTATCTCGCGCTTTGTGGCCCCGGCCACCCGTCGAGTCACTGGTGCATCGGTATCTGCGGGGTCTTTCTTTGCTTTTAATCTCCAAAAAACAAACTTGGTGGGAAATGTCTCAGTAGTTTGTTTTTTTTTCCTTTTTCATCAGCACATTACTGTCGTCATTTGGACCTTTTGTGAACTCGCTGCAGAAAGATTGTACAGTGAACCAGACACTCTTTCCAGCTGGGACTTTGGACGAAAAACAGAGATGCTCCAGACTCCCGCCACAGAAAAATGTCTGCTTGGTCGGTCAATGGTAAAATTAAAATTTTGACTTTTAGTTTGAACTTGACATATCAACCAGCTCGTTTGATATTCCGCCGCAGTCTGCTGGAACATTTTAGCTGTAAAACTTTTATCTTCTCTGTCATGACTTTATGTCTTTAATACCAGCCAGTGTTGTGGATGTCGCATCGTAAACTGTAGACAACACTTTGAATTCAAATGGACTGATGTCCTGTTACAGCAATGTAGGAGAAAAAAACATACTGAACATCCGCGAGAAAGGAGGATTAACTGAGTTTCAACTGTTTGATTGCAAACCTTGACTTCACACTAAAAGCTCCACTTTCAAATTAAGAGCTTTATTTTTTGGCGAAACTTAGAAATCTGGCTTTTGTCTTGTGT
>JASSRZ010000014.1:13793544-13804233 GCA_032164315.1 Malacoctenus gilli
GTCTGTGCTGTATGAGGATTATTCAGATTTTTTGCTCTCTGCGAGAGTTTCATTTCACATTTATCATGGCATCTTCAAATCTGCCTTAGACCCCAAAAAATTATGTCCAATCTGTTTTTTAATGAGGTGGATGCTGCAAAGTAGAAATTTCTGAGTTCGTAAGTGCAGCGATGCACAAGAAGATGAACAAATAGCACACGGTGTTGCACATGCAGTGCATGGGGCAAATAGAGCCACGACAAACACCCTGCAAATTGGGCTGAAACACAAGCACACTGCAAAAGATGCTGCTGTTCAAACATACCGCACACATGCCACCACATCTCACACTGCACAGAGAGCTGCAACACTCGCCATGTCCACAAAGAGCCACTTGGCAAACCCAATGCGAATTATGTACAAGCGCAAACGACACATAGAGCTGCATCACAAACACATTGCACACACAGTCGCATCCCAAAAACACTGCGCATGCACCTGCAACGCAAACACACTTCACAAATGACTGGTAAATAGACTTTGACCACAAGAACTCCTATAAGGAGCCTCAGCACAGACACACTCCATGCAGACATGCAACACAAAGAAACTGCTCAAAGCTCTGCGTGGCAAAGATATGTCACAAACAACTGTTACCTAAAGACTTTCTATAAGGAGCCTCCACACAAACACAAGACAAGGCACACACTTCTTATGGAGCCATGAACCCATAAGACACAGAGTTGCTGCACAAACGCAACACATGGCATGTACAATTAGGACACTAACACATTGTCCACAGAGCTGCTACACACACACACGCACACACACACGCACACACACACACATACACACACTGCATGGAGTCAAGGTGAAGCTCACAATGCATAATCGCATCGTAATAGCCCGATTTGTTCATCATTTATCTCTTTCTTTTCACTCCATTTCATTCCCCTTTACAAACTGTAGATTCCACGCTGGCTTAATTTCTCAGTTACACTCCAAAGGCTCCATTGTCTCATGCTCACCCGCTTCCACCCGCCCGTCTATGAAACCTCCACCTTCCCCCCTCGCCCTTCCCCGTCGCCCTTCTGTCTCGTGAAGGGCAGTTGTCTTGCTTATCAATGCAGCGGCGCTTCATACAGCGGCGGGTTTGTGGAGCTTCCTGCAGTAACTGTCTCCGCTGTCAGTGGATATGATTGGGTCTGCAGGGGTAGTCGAATGGCAGGTGGATTGAAGCCTCCATGAGGAGAATAGGAAACAGAAGAAAGGGAAGGCGGGCAGGTGGACAGTTACCACTGTTTTATGAATCCACAGCTTTGAAGATGCCTTTTTCAACTTTGCATTGCGCGACTGCGCTGATTCTTTCTTTCAAGGTGGAAGAGAGTGCGCAACTGTCGGTTTTTTGGTTCTCAAGGCTCAACAAAACATCTTTGTGCTGTGGCCAAAGAATTGGTATGTAGATTTACATCAATGTATCGTGTTTCTTTCTCGATTTATCACAGGATCACTCTGAGAACCCACTCGGTGCGGCTGTGACGTTGGCCCACGAACTGGGGCACAATTTTGGCATGAACCACGACACGCCCGAGCGCGGCTGTGGCTGCAGGATGACCGCTGACCGGGGAGGCTGCATCATGACCCCCTCAACAGGGTAAGATCCGTCCCGCCGTGTTTCGAGAGTCACGACTGCAAAGTCTTGGAGCGGCGTGGGACAAATGTCACCGCGGCTTGTTTAGCTGCTCGGAAAAAAAGGCAATTACAACCAGCAGTTGTGTTCAAATTGGGGGTCTTTATTCTCATCATGCACGTAGTGTTTTTCTTTCCTGCAACGTCCATTTTTCATCTCTTTCCCTGCGCTCACAAACAAAACGTGTCATCAGAGGGGAAACAGTAGCTTCAGAAGACAAAACATCAGCCGAGAAGAGAGTTACATATTTATTAAACCCTCTGCTTTGTAATTTTATTGAAAATAAGTCCGATATCGATCTGTTTTTTTTTTTTCAGATCTACTTGTTTTGTGTGGAGATGTTTCAGCTTTACATTCCTAAACTTATTCTTGTTTTCTCTTCATTCATCGGAAGAAGCATGAATTTAGGCTGCACATGGTCCACATGTGACGATGGAGGATTCACACACGCGCACACACACACACACACACACACACTCCGACACACGCTGGCCTGAGACTAAAGCAGCTGCTCTTGCATTCGGCTCGTGTTGCCTGGGTCGCTGAGATAACAGAGCGGCTGCAAGTGATGGACTCTGTGACTGTTGGTAAACAGCGAGCAGATAAGGCAAACCCAGAGAGCAATACCAGATTTCACCCTTGGTCCGGTGCCAGTCCGGTTTGTCCGACGGCGAGTCCCGCCGGCCCCAGGCGGCCGTGGTCAGGATGAATTCCGCAACATCGCAACGGAGACAAAAGGCCAAGACCGAGTTAGTGAATGATTAATACTTCACACGCTTTTGTGTGGAGAGCGAAACTGCTTGCAACATAAATTACAGCCCCCATCCGGCCCTCCCGTTGATCACGTTACCGGGGGGGGGTTGAATTGGAGGAAGCTTGACCCTGTTGCAAGAAATGTTCCTAAAACTTCCTCATGGGATCAAAAAAAGCTTTATAATAGCTCCATATTTTTTGTCATTTGAATTTATCATGCATAGTCAAACATAGAGTCTTTACAGTCAGATTAAACAAAAGAAAATAAGTCATAAAGCTCCATAAAGAGAGTGAACAAGTGAAAGGAAAGGTGGATAAATAGATGACATCAGACTGGAGAAGCTGGAATGTGCAGAAGTAAATAAAGTTGTTTGTAATACTGACACCGTCTTAAAATTGTGCATAATGTGATAATGGGAGGCTGAACAGCAAGCAACTATGTAATAATGTGCGTGAAGTACTTCTTGATGTGTGATTTTAGTGGCGGTGCTCAGCTGCTGTCATTAAACACTGACGCTAAAAGCAGCTAAAAGCTGTTTCAGTTATTCCCATAAATCAACAGTGACGCGAGAGGAAAAAAAATCGCTCCAGGCGGCTTCACAGCGTCCACTTCAAGAGCACAATCACATTTACCAACAGACACACAAATGATATAACCTAATAAGTACCAGAATTGTTCCAGAGAAACCTGAATGACCTTTAACGATACAAATTGAGAGGAGGACTGAACGGAGAGTTGCTTTTCCAAAGCGATGCTTGTTTGTGTCGCCGCTGGCAACGGTGAGCTCATCCTGCTTGTTCTCGTCCTACAACGTTTATTAGAGGGAAGCGAACGAGAGGAAAGGAAAATAATACGCGCCGAGCGATGCGGGGATTTATGCGCCGCGGCTGGTGTCCGTTCTTTCAGCGTCCTGACACGAGGGCTCTGCGTCAGCTCGACTCGGGCCGAAGCCGTCCGACGACGACGTCGCGCCGAGTTCGGCGAAACGACGGTCTCGTTTAAACGGGTTGCCGTGTTGTCACTGAGTCACTAACGCTGTCACGGGGAAAAATTGTCCGCTTTCTTCAGAGTTCTCCCCCCGTCGGATAATGAAATCCGACACATCAGTAGTTGAGAGAGATAATCGGTGACCTTTCATGCTGAAACTCCCGCCTGTGTTTGCTAAGCAAAGGATGCAGGATCGATACATACACTGTGCTACTCTGACATTTCGCCTGACAGGATTGTTTTGATACACCAACACCAGACATCAATACCCCCCTGATTTAATTATTAATATTGTACTTTCGGACTGGCTGTTGCTCGTTACAGACTGTTTGTTTGTACTCGATAAAGATGCTCATTGATGTTTGCGGCAGCTCAGTAATAACAGTGATGAGACGAGAGCAGCGGAAAGCAGGCGATGCGAGGCCGTGAAGTGATGCAGCGAGAGCGCGCTCTATCCCAGGTGTACACAGAAATACCTCCACGAAAACTCTGCCGTTATCAGCATCGATTCCCTGCGAGGGAGTTTGCTGATTCAATCGGGGAAAGTCTTTAAAGCTGCGCTGATCTCTGCTTTTGTATCAAATTAAAAGTTTGACATTTGTATTTCTGTTCTGCTCGCTGAAGTTGCCTCATTTCGAGCGTCATATGTAGATATGAGTGTGGTATTGATTTCCGCTAGCGAGGTGTGAGCTGAGAGCGAGGGAGGTTTATTTCTATTTAAAAAGGGCAGGAGGATTTACAGGAGACGTACCGAGCAGAAATACATCATTATTAAAGGATTAAAAGGCACAAGGGAATAAAAAGATTCCTGACAAGAGGATTTTGAAATAATGCCGATGATGCAAACAAATGGTGTGAAAAGAAAAATGAAAATAAACACGCAGGTTTCTCATGTTTGCTGTGTGTTTTAGTGTGTTTTAGTGTCTTTTACAGCTTTTTGTTTTGGTAAATTTGGCGTTAAAGAAACGGTTTGGTTCACCACATTCGACATAAAGCTGTATCCGCCACGTACGGCTTTAATTCAAACTAAAGTTCACTTGAAAAGACATTTCCTCAGAAAGTGTAGGAGACTAAATGCAGAGCTGAGAGGAGGTGGAGGTGGACGGCACGTGGGCGCAGCGGTCGGGGCGTTGAACCCCGCAAACAACTGGTCGGATGTTTGAACCTTGTTGCGGTTTTCCTTGAGCACAACAGATCACTGTTGCTGTTTTCCGTCTCCTGTGTTGCAAGTGCATATTTTCATACAATCAGTATTTTTCTTGACAACTGCTCAACCCAAATGCGCTATCATATCAATTCGTTATTTTTATTCGCTGCGCTCAAATCCGGGATTTTTTGAGCTGCTCGCACAGAATCAGGATCAAACTGTCATCATGGGACCAATTAATCCTGTTGGCTTCATTCAACTTTTTTTGACGACTTCAGTCTCCCCCCCCCCCCCCCAGTTTTAAAAGGCAACAAAGCACAATCACACTCGATCCCGAAACTTTTAACCACTTTTCCAGCATTAAGTTGAAGAGATTTTTCTCGCCTGCGAACACGGCAGCTATCTGCTGCTCAGTTATGGATTTTACTGTTGATTTCACCCACACACAATAACAGCGCGATAACAAGTTCAGGCTCCAATTCAGTTAGTTTAATGTCCTCTTTGTTAAATATCTCTGTAAAGTTCTTCTGTAGGTCAGATTAGAGCAAAGAAAATTGTGTTTCCAGATTTTTTTCTTTTCTAAGAAAAAATACAAAAAAATGGGGATTTTTTTGTTACATTCACGTTGTCCAGACTGCATGTTCTAGCGATGTCGGGTTCGCAGGCAGCATCAGGATCTGGGATTGTTGTCTGAAGATTTTCATTGGAAACGCATCTCTTGCAGCATCTTCAAATTATGCACTTACTCAAGCTCCAGCTTGACTTAGGCGTTTATCTCTCAAATTGAATTTCCTCAACTATCAGCCTGAATTCACAGTTTCCTGATGACAAAACCAATAATTTCGCCGACCAATCTAGAACTCATTTCCTCCATCACAGATCTGGTTTCTCTCCCTTTTTTTAATATCACCAACCTCCATTGACCCTCAGACGAGACGCCCTCAGCATGCTAAACGCATCGTGGGGGAAGCTGTGTGGCTGGTTTGGCTGTGTGTTTGGGATACTCTCAGCTTAGACTTGCTAATGGAGGAGCGGACAGGCTGCATCTAAATGACGTGATTATCAGTGACGCTGCCAGCTGCAATCAGGGCCAGGGCACACAGAGAGGGATCCGCAGAGAGGTGCTTTATGCCTGGATAGACAAGCCGAGGGAAGGGGAGGGCTGTGGTTTCATTTGTCTTTTATCTCCCACAGAGGTAAAGTAGGACGAGAAAACACAAAGAAAGATAGAGGTGAGAGTGAGAGACAAACATTAGACGGATGACAATGAATGAATTATTCCGGTCGCACGGGGGAAACCTCCGACAAGTCGCAGGAGCCCGGCCGTCGGAGAGTCGCGTCTCAACAACAAGTGCCGGCTTCGGGGGAGAGAGAAGGAAAGGCGCAGTTTACTCGGGCGTTTTGAACTGGGAATGTCTTTTAGAAGTTGAGCAAAGAGTTGCGTCACATGAGTGTCGTGAGAAACCTCTGAAGCACTGCCCTGTGTCTGTATGTGTAACTGAGGGAGACTGATGAAGCGCAGCGGGGGGGCGGGCTTTGGCTCCATTCGGAGTCCAAGAGGCGAAAAGCTCCGTCAAGACAATGTGAGGGGAGCTTGTCTCTCCTCTTGCTGCTCTCTCCATATGACACAGTGCAGGTGATGGGAGAAGGTAAATAAAATGTCATTAGTTCGTATTCGTGCAGTCGAGATTAAGGAAGAAGCTAATTGGTGAGCTTTTGGGTCAATTTTTGCTATAAACGCCCCCCCTCCCCTTCCCCCCTCAGCGTCTAATCACCACAGGCCTCTGCCTGTGTTGCAGACTAACATTTAGCGAAAGGTCAAACATGTCTCTTCTGCTTTGCCGGGACTAAATGCGCGTCAGTCTGTAGTGCAGCTTAGCGAGCAATAGACTGTCTGGTGTCAGTCAGGAGGTTTACGAAACAGAGGGGGCTCCTAAAACCCTCCCCGTCGCCGTTGCCTCGGCTGTCGGCGGACTCGTCTCACTCTTCACCCGGTGTGACACCTCCTCATCGTCCCGACCCATCGACCGCCGCTCCCGGGGCGATCGCGCAGGGGTCATCCGCAGCGCACATCTGGCGCTCCTCGGTGTACTTCAACATTTTGTACGCCTTGATGGAGAGAAAAAGAAAAAAAAAAAACAACCAACCAACCAACCTCCTTCTTCCTTTAATGCCGTTTCCACTTCAGTTAATGCAGCCTTCAGATACTTTAAATTTTTCTGGAGTTACAGGAGCTCGCTGTTGCTTGGAAAGCAGACAGGAGGAGCCGGCTGCACATCAGCAGGGGGGGGAGAGACAAAAAGCTGCTGTCAGGACTAACAGTTTTCAGCAGCCTGCACAGTTTTTTCACTCGAAATCACAGAAACACTCACGTTGGGTTTGATCTGAGCCCGGATGAAGTGCCAGGAGAAGGAGCCATGCTTGTATACAGCTCGCGCTCCATACGATTATCAAAAGCTTTAAGGACCCTCGGTGATTTTTGGGTTTATGCTCATTTTCTCATTCAATCGAGGGACCGGGCTGCTTCACTGATGTTCGCACAAAGTATCATTTGTGCTCTTGAGTTGCACTGTGGGAAATGCTGTTTTGTTTTCAATCCTGGATGCAGAGTTGGTGTGAAACCTAACCTTGTGCTTTTTCATGTTTGACCTTGTTAGGTCAAAAGCTGCCACCATCAAACCATTGTGTGAAAGCTGTTTTCACACGCCACCACTTTGCATTCTTGTTATTCTCAACGTCTTTGCAACAAATAATTCCAACAGATGCTTTTGTGAAAAAGAACTTTTGAACTTCCACAACAATGCTGTTTGCCGCAATACATGCATTCATGTCATTGTTGTTGTTGTTGTGGTATTCTGCCGCTTGTAAATGTATAGGAGTCAAAAGTGCAGCAGGATTTTCTCTGTTGCACAAACTAACAAGTGGATGTTGCAAGAACACGTCTGCTCGCGCTTGTATCGCGTCCTTTTTTTTGGGGGGGGGGGGGGGTCCGTGCTACGTTCAGTTTGAGCTTCAAACTGCACCAGCTTGTTTGATTCCACTTGTGTGGGAGATGACAAGCACCATTTACACTCCCACAGTTGTAATGGAGACTGTTTTTTATCCAAAACCCAAGCTGCTTGTCCATGAATCTACTGTATGACGCAAGCGGCAAAAGATTTTGCTCTTGATAGCATTTCAGCGAAAACAGATGAACGCCGCAGTCAATCTATTAAAGTCTTAGTCACAGTCAGTTGGAATCAAGGGACTCAAGTCAGATTAGACACTGGATGCTGGAGCTGGAACAGTGAGGGTTCAGCTTGTGCCGCGAAATCTCTGCCAGGGACTTTGAATCCATTATTTGTGTTTCTGTGTGGGCAATCTTCCCATTTAACTTGGTCGGAAGTTTCTTTCTTCCGAGAGTGTCTGTTCTCGCTGGAAGAAGCCATTCCGATTTTCCAAATGGCCTGAATTTTGTGTCCCTGAAATAGTTAAAAATGTGAGCACACATTTTGCCATCTCTCTCGAACATTAAAGGCGCTAGCCACGCAGGAAAATGGAGATTTTAACATCCTATCACCCAAAAAAAGAAAAGTTAAAGTAAGTCAGCGTTTTAAACCTTCACATCATTAATTCCAGTGTGACGTTCGAGCTGAGAGGCAAACCTGTCAGTCACGACGCGCGGATCACACGGAGGCGACACTGTCGAGTCAGTAAAACACATTTAAAAACTGTTTCACGCTGTTTTTCTTTGAAGGTTTTTTGTTTTGGTGTCGCTCACCTCAACGGCGCGATCCAGCAGGAGCGAGAGAAACGAGCAACCGGTAATAGTCGTATGAGGAGCGGAGGTGTCGTATCTGGCTGTGAGCTGTGATCCTTCTCTCTTTTTTTTTCTTTTTTTTTTAATATTGTTTGCTTGAACTTTTTGCACGTCTTCTCGTGGCCTCCCGCTTGCAGTTCGTCTGTCTCCAACGTGCTCTTTAACCCCCGCTCGGAGCAAGTCGCGCGTTTGTTGTCTCCCGAACGAGGAGTCAGGACTTCACGCTGCAGCTCCGAGAACAGATGCTTGTTCCTAGTGAAGCGAGGACCGGCAGTTAATTAAATAAATACCGCCTCTCTACAGACGAGTCCACGTGGGATATTTCTTTCCCTTTAAACAACACGGTGTTAAGAGGGAAAAAAAGGGGCTTGTGGGTACAGCCAGTAAAAACAGCGAAAAATATTGATGGAAGTTTTTCTCTCTTCATGAAATGTAGCACCTGGACTAACAGGTTGGAACGTTTTCGCAAAACACGCCGCACCTTTTTTCTCCCCGAATTATGACGTTGATAAGATTAGGATCTTTAACAGCGCGCGTTATCCACAATGCCAATTACGTATCTGTCTTTCAAACAGCAACGGCAGCCAGAAAAGGCCTGACTAATTAGATTTTCTATAACTGTTGTGTGAAAGCCAAATTAGTTCCAGCTCAGCAAGCCACACCTGGAGAGGGTGCGGAGCTTTAAACCAATATTATCCGGGGAAACCTACACTCGCTCCTCGGCTAATTTCCTGGACAGCGGAGCAGCCGCGTGGTCTCAGCTGCAATAATACGCACCTTTGTCGCAGCCCCACTGGAAACGCTGATCCGCGCGCTGGGGCTGTTCCTACTGTACGTTTCTAGAAAACCTGGCGGCGGTTGTTGACTTTAATCAAGTACAGTCCGGACTCGAATATAGTATTCATGTAGCGGCGCTGAAAAGTTAAATAGAAAAAGGATCTTTTTCGCCAAACTCGATCCACCATTTTTCGCTTGAGGGTGTTTCATGTTTGGGAGGAATTGGATCCGAAACGCACGTTTTTTTCTGCGGGTTTGTGAGAGTCTGCCAATGAGCCGCGGCTCTGAAACTTTCTTTGCACTTCAGCGTGGATTGCCTGCGCCACGCACGCCCGGTGAACAGTGATTCGGTGTTGCCTTTCCCTCTCCTAATGAATCAGTCCCCCCTCCCGCTGGAAGCCATCAACATTCAGCCAATGGCACGGAAGCACTTGAAGAGCACGGCAGCACATCGCCCGTCCTTGATTGCGTATTTGGGCTCGTCTGTGCCTGGACAGGATGCTCCTTTTTAGTGCATCTGCTCATTGTCGTGAAGGACTGGCGCAGTCAGCGGGTGACGGAGATATTCCCACAGCCTCCCTGGGCGCCCCGTCAGGCTGACACCGCATCTGTTAGCAGGATGGAGTGGGCATCTGTTACCTGGAGGAATGTCAGGCGCAGATTAGCGGTGCAGCTCAATTATCAAAGCCCTGCCGATACACAATCGCCGGGCACATTAGACATCAGTTAAAGGTTGATCATTCAGAACAGTTTCTTGGCTCTCCCTCCCCCGTTGCTTCTTCAGATGCCCTTTGCTTTAAATCAGCAAGCATTTAAAGGACAGCGAAGGTGCGTTTAATTTCTTAAAATGTCATTCTACTTATTTTAAAGCCCATTCATTAGTGGCACGAAAGCAAAAGACAGGTTTGCACACGGCAAAAGTGTGAACTTATCCCGTGCTTGTTCCGCAAAGTCAGTCCTGCCTGATTGTGATTTGGAAGCGTGCGATAAACTGACAAAAATATGCGTCGGGGGGGCTCTAACGTGTGGTCCACGGGCCAATTTCGGCCCACTGGAAGGGTTACTGAGGCCCGCGAGCTGATTTCAGCGACGTCGATGTGATTTCTGTTGCTAAGTTCTGTTGCTTAGTTTGATGCTTCTGCTGAGGGAAGGTGTGTAAAATCTCGACAGACGACCACAAAATCAAAGAGGAGATGCCACCAAAATGCTGGCAGAAGAGAAGGAAAGGTTCAGGTTATCCCAGAAGTGGGAATGAGACGTGGTCTTCACATGCTCCATCTGTGGTCAACCGAGTGAGTTAGCTTCATCTGTCGAGAAAACCGAGCCAATGTCTGCAGATCACCTCGCCCTCAGTCTTTCTTTGGGGTTTGAATTTTAATGTATTTCAGCTGGCGTTATCTATCTCCCGTCAGCGCATTGTGATTTGCACAAACATAAGTGGATGAAGCGGTTACACCCAAACGCCCCGAAAGGACAAATGCACATGTCGCTTATGTAATAGATGGTTTCTGCACTGTTTTCTATTCTGCTTAATTCAGAACTCGTGTTTTTTTTTT